>JAGXCT010034087.1:79493-161102 GCA_022495035.1 Philopotamus ludificatus
AATACGAAAGGATATCGCTTATCGCGCGAGTCAAGTCATTTGCGCTGGTAAACAAAACAAAAAAATATAATTACCCCCCTATAACGTGGAACCTATATGTACGTTATAGGGGGGTTTACTGTATAGTGAAAAATAAAAAGAACATCTTAAAATAAAGAATTGAACCCATTTGACATAACAAAAATTGCAACCTTATACAAGGAAAATAAAACTTCTCGCAAAATTGATGCATCGGTGGGATTTAGTCAATCTGCAGTAACTAGATTTGGAAAAAAAAAAACCAAAAAACTTGGTCTCTACATCCAGAAGATCGTCTTTTAAAAGGGTTCTGCTAAACCAACTGATATAAAACTGCAGTATATATGAAAATAGAGTTCATTGAGAGTAGAAGAATCGAATTCAGTGTTGAAACAGTACAGAAAAGGCTCAGGGAAGAACGTTTCATGGCAAGATCAACGACAAAAAAACACTTATCCTTAAACAAATGTACTCTAAAAGACTCCAATCTGCAAAATTTTAAGTAACCCAAATTAAAGAGGACTGCAAGATAATTATATTCTCGGATGAAAGCAAATTTAACTTGTTTGGCTCGAATGCTATTCAGTATGTAAGGAGGAAAACAGGACGAAAGGTTTGACGAAAAACACATCAAGCCAACGGTAAAGCATCCAAGAGGAAAAATGGTTCCGGGATGCTTTTCTTGCTATTGTGTTGTATTTATTTTGTGTTTTTTTTGGAAATATTAATAAAATTATGTTATCCAATTGTACCTAAGTATCTACTGCACAAAATACATATATGTTTAGTATACAAATGCAGAATAATTAGTATTAGAAAAAATCCCAAAACTGACACAGCTGCTTAACTTAACTAAAAAAATTACCTAAGTACATTTTAATTACCGTTACTGTAGTTCCTGAACAGTTTGAAACGAAAGAACAACGTTTTAAAAACATTGAAGACATATCTGAATATGATCCTTCAGAAGCCCTTCAATGTTGGAAAAACGCTTTTTGTTTATGAAATTTTGTATATTTTCCAATTATTAATAAGTTAAATACATTAATTTTTGATCCAAAAGGTCTGTAACTAATGTTTCTATTCTTTACAAATTAGTCTTTTAATACATATTTTTATTCTTATTTTATATATGTGAGGAAAGCCGGAAAAGTTTATTAAATAGTAAAAGCTCATTTATTTGAAAAAGATTTATGCATGCATTTTTATATATAATAAATAAATTAGGGTTGAATATTTTATTTTATTTTATACAAAGAATATATATTCTATTTTTTTTAAAATTAAATCTAAAGAGTGAATGGAAGAGGACAATTTTTATTGACAGCGTTGATGCTCTGAGTATAAGAATTCCGTATTAATTGTACGATTAGATCCTGAAAGATATCCTAGAATAGACTTAGAAATCATCTACGATGTTCACGTAATCATCTTCTTAAAACATGAGGCATCCGTCAAGATTTTTGATTAAATTATTGATTTTTTCCCTTTACAAAGAAATTTTACACGGCTAGAAAATTAATGGTACCGAAAAAAAACTATTGTTATATTTTTTTAATATTTCAATGTTTGCAATAAATAAATAAATATACTCAAAAATCATTATTTTAGAGACAAAAATCCTTGATATTTTTAATTATTATTTACAGATCTATTACGATTATATGAAAATTGGTATCTATGCAGATCTTAATTATTGTTGAGATGATAAATTATGATTAAAACGATATGATCAGAGATAAAAATGAAAATTTGATCTTCCCAGCGATTTCATTTAGATAAACCAACAGGATAAATGTTTGTACAATTTTTTTCACTTCTCCGCAATATTAAATTAAATGAAATACCACTGCGGGTATATAAAAAAAACATTTCTCTATATAAAAAAAAATGAAATGAATCAAATATATTAGAAGCGCCCGTGGCTCCCCGATTGTTATCTGGGGAGTAAGACAATAGAGCAAACACCGTTTTTATGGATCGAATAAAAGCGATCCCTGTAATTAAACGAAAGTAGGTGATTCCGGCGAGCTCGTACATACAGTAGATTCATTGGCGCAGATGAGATAACCTGGACAAAAGACAGCATTTATCCGGCGGGTCGTATCGCCTCACAAAATCTTGTGAGATAACTCCGGTGTGTTTTCTCTTCGGGTACGTGATCCGTTTCACCTTGGTGCTTTATGCTGGTTGGTTCAACGCACCCTAGGTGTGCTCATGTACCACCATTGTATCAACAATAATCCATCACAAGTTGGCAATGATGTCACGTTGTATCATCCCGTCTGTTGCAGACTGATCACGATGGGTCATTCCTCGAATGAGCTAGGGGAGAACTAAGTTACAATTAATTGTTAAGGGTTATTCAAGCTTTTTTTGTTATGCGTAAGACAAGAAGATGAATAGAACTAAGTAGGGATCCATTTAAGTATCAGTGTAAAAAAAAATTTGGTGATCAATTTTATTACATAACCCCTTAAGCATTTTATGGAGATTTGAATAAGATGCTTGTTTGATTTGAAAATTATTTATCGACCACTTAACAAATGATATAAATTCTACCAAAAATATATTCCATTGAATGACAATAAATAAATTGATAGATCAGAAGTAGGGAACCTTTTCATGTCTATAATCGATTCATATGTATGTATATATTTGTATACATACTTTAATTTACAAGACACTTCTTCTGGGTGGTCTAAATAAATTCAAATATGTCCAAACGGTGTTCAATTTCAATAAGATCAATTGCATTATCAACAAAAATTGTAAGAATTTTAAAAATAATGAAATGCATAAATTATTTGTAAAATACTGATCGCATTATTTTGCATTCAATTTTAGTCGTGATCAAAATTATTTTTTGTATTTATAATGTTTAAACTAATTGCTTGCAGGTAACATACATATTATTACAATAGTGTAAGTTAATTGCGACTGGGCTAGGTTAGTATTCGGATAGATTAATCCTACGACGGAAACTATTAAATCAGGGAATTCTTTATGACACTGACGAATTGTCACAAATGATGGTCAGCATCTCTTATAAACAATCTTTTATATTATAATCATCATAATTCTGTATGCAGTTGACTGAAAACCTAAGTAAACTTTGATAAATACTTGGAAAATAGTGCACCCCTGAAAAAATATGTAAATGTATGTGTACACATAGCCTTATGTGCATAAACAAATTTGGTCTCTAACGGATTTCTGACCACAGAGCAAGTATACCCTGGGAAGGAAAACCCTATTCTGTTGACCAATAATTAGTCCGATCTTGATCCTTTTGCCCCTCTTCTTTCTTTCTAGCTGACCCTTCTCCGAGGAGGTCTTTTTCATGATGAAAGAATCGCTATTGTGCGACAGGGCTAATAATCACTTGCGACTCGTTTTGACCAGATGTGCATATGTATGCGTGTTTATATCTATATCTATATATGTATGTGTGCTGTCTAAGAGAATAAACGAATACCGAGACCAACCATCTCCTACTTGCCTGGACACAGTCGAGAGGGTAAAATCCGATACCAACAGAGTAGATATGTACGTCCAATAGTTTCCCTCTATTGGTCAGCAGTGGCCAAGAGAGAGAAACTCTTTACAAAAGACGCATACCAAGACGGCTTGGATCCCCGCGGTATAGGCACGAAAGGAGAACCCTCACGTCACGTGTGAGACCCAGGTTCCTTTGGCCTCGACTGCAATGCGAGAATTTGGTAAGGCCCATGCCCTCAGGGAGTGAGAGCCTTGTGGCTGGCAAATGATGATGATGATGATGATTAATAATATAAGCGTTAAACCGATTCAAATAATAAAAAAATCAACTAGTGTCATGGTTTGACACTGGGGGGGATGTAAGTGTGAGAGACTCATTCCGTTCTTCATCTTTAAATTTTTTATCAAAACTTAATATGGGTGAGTGGCGGTTGAGCGGACTGCGCTGAGTCGCAGCGCAAACCCAGTATAATAATATATTTTTCCTTATTTCTAGATTGTGTATTATTATGTATTAATTTTTTGGATTTTTGTCCGTCATAGCTTGGAGGTAATTACAATCAAAGTATGATTGTTAAAGTTAATTGCCAATAAGCGCAGATAGTATTCAGATGGGTGACCATTCTGAATACTTCTGAGTGACGCTGTTCAACAGAGGGGTGGGATGAAGGCTGACGACCTTCATTTCACAAAACAAACGTCAAAAAATATGTTGGGAATCGGCAGCAGCGCTCAGTATAAAAAAAATATCACTGCGGTGCAGAAGGCAACGGGAAACCACTGCACTATATATTTCCATGAAAACCATGTACATGGTACTCCATAAGGGAAATCATGCACATGGTCACGTTTCCTCAGAAATGAGGGAAAGTGGATTAATATCTTATATAAAAATATAATAATATGCAATCACTTTACGACTCAATAAAAATTTGGTGATTTGTTACTTTTATATTAAACCATTTATATTCGATAAAAATAAACATTGTAAAGATTTTTACAATACAATACGGATATTTACAAATTTCCAGAGATGAACGCCATCGATCTTGAATCACACGTAGATTTATTGGATAGGTAGTATCATCAATATGAGCCTTGTCCCCCAGCTATGGATAGTGGCGATCAGTCCGAAGCACGACCGAGGTGGGAGCCGATTTATTTCTTAATTGCGGACATAAAACACTCGGTGCCCGAGGCGGCAACTTGTAAATAAATACTCGAATATATGGAACACGTGGGACTAACGTAATTACCTGTAAACTGTGGCGTGCCGCTCGACGGACCTGTGTCGGCGCTTCACTATCGCGCTGCCGGGCTTTGCGTCGTGCGAATACCATTACTGAAGAAACTGCAGACTGCTTAACAGCTGGCCACCGATCAATGTTTCATTCGATGGCATATGCGGTTGCCGTTGCAATATCGCACTCGATTACGTCATCGCGCATAGTGATTCTGATTTCACGAGAAAAGAGAATTATCACTTTTCTCGAGAATTCTCGAAAAATATTTTAGTACCTTTATAAGTTAAATGATGGAAATTTAAAGTATTTTTTTCCACAATAATAATAACGACATTAAATAAAAGGCAAAAAAAGAAACAAGAAATAAAATACAATACAAGCCCAAACTATAGGAAACGATGAGGAGTCTCAATATTCTTCAAAAGTTGTTAAATATGGTAAGGCTTGCAATGTCGGAGGTCAGATGTAAAATGCGTGTTCAATCTGAGTCATCTGAAGAATTTGAGACAGGTTGACGCTCTAGCATCTTTGTTGTTAACGTAGCACTCGAAGATGTAATAAGTGAATCCAGCGTGGACACATCTGGCACCATTCTTAATAAATCAGTGCAGCATCTTGCTTATACGGACGACGTAGACATTGTGGCCAGATCTCGGATGGCTCTCAAGGATCCCTGCCAGCGAATAATGAGAGCAGTAACTGGCATGGGATTAAGGATCAACGAGTCCAAGACAACATACATGCCCATATGCCAAGGTCGAACCCTTGAACCCCTGAGAGTCGTAGAGTACAGCTTCGAGGTGGTCTAGGAACTCATATATCTCCGATCACTTATCACGAACAACAATGAAACCAATTTGGAAGGACGAAGAAGAAGTCGTCGAGATTCCTCTCAAAGAATGGCCCGTCCGGATCTGAAATTTGGGCATTGCCAAAACAAGATGAGCGACAACTGGACATCCTGGAGAGGAGAATCCTGAGACGAATATTTAGAGCCGTATTCGACAGTGGAGAAAGGCGTATCCAAAGCAACAAGGAGCTGTACCGATTATACAAGGATATACCGACCACAGCTGTCGTCAGAGTGGTCAGACTCCGGTGGGCAGGTCACGTGTCAAGGATGCGGGACACTTAGCCGCCGAAAAGGCTTATGATTAACAATCCTTCCTGTCCCCGGAGGAAAGGAAGACCAAGGCTGAGGAGGTTGGACTGTGTACAGAGGGATACGGCATCATTGAAACTTGCCGGAAGATGGAGCGACATAGTGGCAGACCGGATAAAATGGAAAAGGGTGTTAGATGAGATCAGGGCCCTACAATAATTTAAATCAGTCTTCGAAGTGAGAAAATAATTAATAGATTGTTATTTGAATAGGTTTCAATACTCTTATTATTATTTCAGCAGTTTCAACAAATTCTTCATTTTTCATATAACCATTATTCAAATCAATTAAGGCCCATGGACTGGTATTTTTATTCTCAAAAATCGTTTCAGCATCATCTACATTGTATTCTTGGTTTTACAATCCAAAATTAGTGATAGTTCTTTTTTTCAATTTTTTTACATGCTTTTGTAATACGCAATTTTTAACAGTACGAAAATATTTAAATTTTTTTGTAAATATGGGAAGAATTCTACATAATAAAATATACGAAATATCATTATTTTTTTCCACGAAAATTCTCGAGAAAATTTATAATTCTATAATTTCTCGAGAATCGAGAAATACAAAAAATGGAAATTCTTTCGAGAAAAATTAAATTAAATTTATGTCGAAAATGACTAATTCAGGATGCTTTCGTGTCTTTATTTGATAAGGATTGCCATCTCCTGATTTTTAACCCCATTAGGCGACTAATTTAGGTGATATTTTATGTATGGGACATGACCAGCGCAATATAATAAAATCTCCCATGCTTTCTCAATACACAATGATTCTAGGAAATGCTAAAGGAATTAGAGGAGGCCAGATACAGTTTACTTATTTTTTTCTTATTAAAATAATTTTCACATATTATTGATAAATCTTGTCAAGGCAAGTGATCTGGTATCTCCCAGTAATTACGCTTTTTATCCTGGCTGTGAGGGATGAATGAAGAAAGTCTTTTTGGAAATGAGGAAATTTTTTTTATATCTTTGAAGACATTTATTCGTCTATTTTAAGAGGTTTAATAAAAAGGTTTTTTTTGTATAACCTGTTCTTGACATATCGTTTTTGTATTCTCCGGAGATGATACAGAAGAACACAGAAACGTTGAAAGAACTAAAAAGGACAAAAAATTTGCGTATTTTTTTTATCAAATAATAATTTAAAGATGTGATCAGAATTGCTTCAGAACCAAAGGGGGACTTTGTTATAAATTTAAGATATGATTATCCATTTGTAAATAGTAAATTATTTAATCAGAGCAACAGTCAGTTCTTACGGTATTTAATCGTGGCGATCTATTTTAAATATTTTTTCCAAATAAATTCCTCGTATTATCATTTTATCAGTCAATCAATATTTCGCGTAAAAAGGGGCAAATTGTTTACGAATAAAATAGAGATTGCCCGAGTCAACTATGACGTGGTTAAGTACACGTGCGCCAGGGTCCCGAGTGCCACTGTGCACAGAGTCGGTACTCGAGGGCAAGGGACCGTTGGACATTAGCCGCCTACACGACAGCTATACCTCCATGTTAACAAATAACTCTGTGGCGCCTACAAAACCCAAAATTCCCGCAAGAGCCGCTCGTTAAAAAAAAAGGTCTTTGACATGGCATCAATACGTGCGATGTCCATCGAACATGGCCAAAATATATGTCCCGTCTGCGCATGACGACTATATTAAATGACTGAAGTTATAGTGCAATTTAACATCGACGTCGTCGTCTTTGAAGACGCCTTCTCGGAAACTCGACAATACAAAAACGCAATCGTTAAGCAATATGTAAAAAAAAAACATCGAGACAATGGGCGAATCGCAAGCATTGATCTAATCGGCGTCGGAATTGGGTCAGCGATCTAGTAAACAGGATACAGGTTTCAGGCCCTCGAGATAACGTATCTGAAGACATTCTTACAAAATCTCACGAATTTCGATTCAGGTTCATAGGAATTTATATGATAAGGTTATTGAAGATAATATGCCGCTGTGTTGACAGCTTGCCGCGTTCTCGTCACACCTAGAATAAACTATTTCCTTAATCGTTACAAATCGTCAATATTAGTATCGACCTCAGGTATGTGAATGTACTCGATCGATTACCGGGGGGGAGGGATAAGGTAAAGTACACGTTATCGACGTGTTTACATTAAAAATATCAGGTTCTCATTGAGACCCTTAAAAATATCTCCGCGTTCTAATCTTTTCGCATTCATCAGAGCGATGCGCTATAAAAAAAAAGGTGTCGAAATCGATTCAAGATTCTGAAGCCAGTCCCTAATGTTGTCTTAATTTATACGAGCACCCCATTTGTCCCGAATTTTTTAAAATCGCGTCGGATTTGTTTGCTTTGTCGTGTTGTCTTATCTGTTTCAGCTACTGATTTATGTTTTACATGGGTTTCCCCGATACACTTTTAACAGGTGACTGATTGGGGTTTTATGCCTTTTGGACCCTTTGAATAGTGGCGGAGGGTGCGCTCCCAAAAATAAACTACAATAAAACTCGGTGGTCCTCGTTGTGTGCGACGAGGCCGTTTACCTGAATCGAATTCATTATTGATAGAGAAAAATGTATTTTTTTTTTGTGTTGTACCGGCAGACGTGTGCATGTCGAGTCGTATGACTTTATTGTCGCACCGGCTCGTTTTTGCAGACGTGTGTCGAGACGCGGCTGTAAAAATGAGGAAATAACTCAGTGACACCGTGTGCTTGAACCTTTCGTTTTACTGCCGGTGTGTATGCACAGTCTGGCGAATAAATTGGGACACAAATGTGGCAGTATTTCGCATTTTAACCATATTCATATATTTACGGCGCCATATTTCAAGGGGCGATATTTGATCAAACTTTTATTGCCGCCGTCGTGTAGTCGAAACTCGTAAAATTAGCTACTGATATACGACCGTTTCACGCCGTGTCAACGCTTGTCAGAAATAAATGCTATAAAATATTATATTATATATGTAATAGGGAATCCATGGAAGTTTTTCGCCGTTTATTGCAATGGGACAGGGGTCGGCAATCCAGGATTCGCGAGTATCAAGTCGCCGCGAGGAATATTTAATGATCCGCCGTTAATATTTAAATGTATATTCCATTTTATTTTCACACAGATTTGACGAGATTTTAAATATTATTTTAAATAGAAAATTTGACGCCTTTGAAATGTGGTGCTGGCGACGTCTGCTGAGAATACCATGGACAGCTCAACGCACAAACTGTCCGTTTTAAAAGAAATGGGAAACTACAAAGAAGACCGACATTCGACCATATGTCTCAAAAGGATACTTTGGGCATCACGCCAGAAGAAACGATAGCCTGGAGAAGCTCGTCGCGCTTGGAAACGTTTAAGGACGTATAGTGACCAAGTGAAGACAGCCACAGGCTCTACGTATTAGCTGCGTTGCGGGATGCAGAATGCAGAAAATCCTGGAGAGCAAAATCAAGAATTTTCGGAACGAGAATGATCCCGATCCTCAGACATGAGGGTGCCGACCAAAGAAGAAGATAGCAAAATAGACCCTAAGCATGGCAAGATTTTGATGAATTCTTCATAAATCTATGAGAAGCCAGGCCGCAATCCAGGCCAATTCGGTGACGTGTGTGCTACACGAGGTGCCCGTATTGTTACAATCCGCGGATTGACAGCTCGGCTTTCGGGCTTATGGCTGGCGACCTGACCCTTATTCGAAGAGCCAATATAACCTGGAGGACGACCGTCACAGTCCTGGTATCAGGTTTGGGACGGACGCGTAGTGTCCTCCAAGTGGCAAACACCCGCCTCAGAGTTAGAAGCCCACTTCAATAATAATATTAATATATAATAGAGGCAGCTCGTGGATAAAATATTTACGGGGGGCGGGGGACTGCCCCGACTCGCAGCGCAACACAGCGATTTGTGACAATATCCTCCCCACCCCGCTGCCGCCTCGCATCCATCCAATACACGACGCTAGTAGCGCTGACGATCAGATATAATAAATATATAAATAATTAATATAATTTATTATTTATTTATATATTTCAATATTTTTTACTTTTTTTATTTTGTTGTTATTTTATATCTTAAATTATATGACTATTCTATTTATGTTTTTATGCGTGATTGGCGACCTGGGTTATTCTGTAATGCTAATCACGCATTGTCTTTAAAATAAAATAAATAAATAATCAATGGACACATATATTACTATATAAAAATATATTTTTCCTAAATTTGCTTGGGAGTGCTGCAGATCCGCAGTGTATATGGATGAGCCACCCTTGTGTACAAATATCCCCCGTGCAATAAGAGAATCGGTTGTGTTAGTATTTGTTTTCTTACTAATATTGATGCAATTGCAATGATTAAGTAATGGAAAGCTATTCAATGTCTTGGGGTTAAAATACAGAATCGATTTTGAATGGCTCAACGGGAAAATTACATGAAATAAAATAAGATTATTATATTAGCACAACTCTTACAGTATTACGATGTTGAATAACTAATCTATCTATTCATATTAAATGTCAATTTGTTAATTTACTGTATAGCAAAATATTAAATTGACATTCAGAAAGTTCAAACCAATTATGATAAAAATAAAAATGTATAAATAACCACGGCAAATCTCGGAATTAAATTCTCAATAACCTGACAATTGTATCAAATATTGTCGAGAATATTATTCACATTTAACTTTATATTATATATTTAAGTTAATCAGTAAATGAAAACTATTATTAATGCAATATGGCTTTAGAAAAAAGGTTGACAACTACTGCGTCAGTCGCAAATAGGCATGCGATTCTGGTCGCTCTGGTTTCGGCTACACGCAGGTATTCCTCGAGACGATCAGGTCGAAGAGTCAAGGAGTAGACGCATCTGATGAGGCAATAGTGGCGATGCCTGAACCAGATAACAAATTAAGGTGCAATAAAGATAGGCTACCTGGATTTTACGTGATGTTGCATAAGGACACCCTAATGAAGGAAGTTCTCATGGATAAATGTGGCAGATAGACGCTTTTCGCAATTATTCATAATATTTACGCAAAAATTAAATAAAATGAAAACCGCGCCAAATAAGATATGGGTTTAATTATCAAATAATGAAATATTATATAAAATATATTATTGTTGATAAAATATAATAATTAATATATTTTAACATAAACAATGTATTTATTTGAATATTATAAAAATAATAAAAACAATACGAAATTTCGCTGCTGTCTTCCAAAGCAAAAGCTTACGGTTTCCTTACACAACCAACTCTTTTTTTACACGGTGGATACGTTCCACAAAAAAACGTGTAAAAAAGTGATGGCGTTTATTCAAACATCAGGATGCTATAACGCGCGAAATTGAAAATATGAAATATAATTGCTTCCGTGGAATCGTGTTAGAACAAATAATTCGTTTAAAAATATAGAAAAAATATGTATTCATTATTTTTTTTGGACCGTGTTATTTCAAAAACGTGTAAAAAAAATTGTGTGTAGTTTAGTTAACCTGCCGCGTTGTCCGAATGGGGTCTTATTTATAATGAAAAATATACCCCAAGCATTCATCAATATCTTGACTTTTTTTCAAAAAATCAATTACAGTGAAACGCTGTTTTTACGGGTTTGAAGGGACGGATGAAAAAAACGTAATTAGAGGGAAAACGTAGATTCGGGTTAAAAACGAGGTACTGAAATAAAACGGGAATAAATAAAATTGAACCCAAATAGCCAAAAAACTTGAATTCTGGATAAGTAAAAATGTGGATTCACTCAATTAAAATAATTATTCACGATATCCTTCAAAATTTAGTCGATATTTTGGATTTTTTCTACCAATCAATGTGACGCATAAATGACTCGCACAACTGGCGATATCCCGCCGCAGACTGAAGACACGCCGCCGATAGACCGACGGCCAAATTCTCGCGGCACGTGTCACTAGTATATGTTTTATTAGCACTTGGCACATCATAGTGTGCGAGCGAGAAAAAGATCCTACATATTCTGAGCCATCTCACTTCTGTGTGTGTGTAGAAAATGATGGAGATCCCCAAATTCTTCATCATCTTCTAAAATAAATTTAAATAATTTGTGCTCGATTATAGATCATCAAATGATCACTATCATAAATAAATAATAATAATAATTAACGTATAACTACATTAACGTATAACTACATTAATTGCGGTCATTTTTCGTAGAAAAGGATCGCGTATATGCCAAAAAGTTCATGTGTTTAAGTTAAAACTTGTTGTCCTCAAAACCCTATTAGTTCAAAATTTTAATTAAAAGTTTAAATATTAGGTGGACCGAAAAGTAATCAAATGTTATTTTATCGATCAACGGATGAAGGCAAACGATTCAGTGAAAAAAATACATACAACCGAGGACAAAGAGGACGACCCAAAAAATAGATGATGATCTCCTGAAGGCGAAGGTGGATTCAGATCCTCGGTAAACAATTGAGGAATTACCATTGATGATGGGCTGTCCTTGGTCTTTAGTTCGGGATCATCTTCGTCGCATAGGAAACTTGTACAGGCAAGGAATTTAGGTTCCTCATGAATTGTCGGAGACGGCGCTCGATCGACGGCCTACCATCTGCGCGTCTCTTTCATCTCGGTATGAAGCCGATCCGTTTCTGCGGCGAATTGTAACTGGAGATGAGAAGTAGGCGCTATACAATAATCCTGTATAAAAAAACGAAGTGGTAAAAAAAAAATAATCTTGGAGAAGTGAAAACGCATTTGGAAAAGTTTATCAACGAAAAATTAAAGGGCTTTTATAAACAGGGAATCGAACAACTGCCTTTACGCTGACAAAATGTGAGAGAATGATGGAAATTATTTTAGTAAATAAATGTTTTTTACGCGGCTTTTTAAAATTCAAAACCGATAAAAACGAGGGAATTATTAATAATTAAACCAAAAATATATTAAAATTAATTTATTCATCAATATTTATTAAATAATATGGATTATCAAAATAAATCGTAATAAAATAACATCCGCCAAATTAAAATAATACCATTAATGAGGTAAAAAATTTATAAATTATCTAGAAACCATACTCAGACCAATAAGGTTGCAATTTTAACAGGAACTCAATATAGTTATTTCTTTCCATAGTATGACCTCTTGCCGATTGAAATTCTGAAAATAATAATAATTACATTATTTTGAAAAGGATAATTTAATTAAATACTGAATAAAATGAATACCACTGATTGCATCCACAGAGCGCCACGAGAGGCGCGTAATCATGTATTGACATACTAAAAAGCCGGATCTGTTCAGGCCGTGGGTACAGTGGACTCCGATTAGTTTACCTGAAAGCATACAATTTATTAATTTATTTTAATTAAATTAATAATAAAATTAGACCGTGTCCGTGCGGCCCCGAGCGCCCGTTAATTGAATGAGCAATGCAGGGTTCGCATCAAAGGGCCCGGAACCATTGTCCTACACAAAAAAGAGGCGGTGAACTCTTTGAATTCGATGTTTATTGGATAAGGTCACCTTTAAAAGATTTTATATGGAGGTCTTTATGTAATGAGCGAACATTACGGTACCGCGTAATGCGCTTCAAAAGGCACCAGCCCTACCATCATCAATACCGATCGGTATCGCTCGCTGGTTTACGACCAATGAAAACTTTTGGTGGCCCGGGTACTCCCGGAATTGAAAACGTGCCATCGATACATTCACAATTACGCAACTGTCTTGATCGAGCTAAAGATGACTAAACTTATAAAATTGCTGGAAATTTCAGAGAGCCTCTAAAATTTCATTTCCAGCAAAATATAACTTTTCTACCAAAAAGATTTTTGTAGAAAAAAGAAATGATTTTATGTGTCAAAAAAAAGATTAATAAATTTTAGCTTTAATACCCTTTCTTTATTTATTTCATTGGACTATCAACCCTTTTTACGGTCATGTTATGAAACGCATCCTCAAAATTTTATAAGAGTTCAATGTATCCATTTACGTGTTTTTATAGCCTGAAACTTATCTCATGATTTTTAACGACATTTATTTAATAAAATATTCAGCAGAATGTATTTAATATGCAACTCAGCCTTGGTCAGAAAATGACATAGAAAGAAAAAAATAACATATTCATAAAATATATACAGTAAACCTCCCTATAGCGTCAAGATAGGGTCCACGTTATAGAGGGGACGTTATAGGGGGTTAAGCTTTTTCAATTTTGCTTTTTGATTTGAATGAAATCAGTAAATCAAACATTTTCATTTTTCTTTTTTTACATCTTTACGTGTTTTTTAGATATTTCGTAAATCTATAATACATTGCCGAGTAAAATAAAGGTCAATGCTCTTTAGTTGACAAGGAATTTTGACAAAGTAGCGATTTAGAGGAAACGCTATAGGAGGGCTGACTGTATTTTTATGAAAATTCTAATTAGCGTTTTAAAAAATGTACGTTATAGGAAAAAACTACCGCAAACGTTATAGGGGGGATGTTATAGGAGTGTACGTTATAATGATTAAATCCATCCGTCGCGGCGGCACGAAATAAACAGCGTCGTCCGAAGGGGGTAATTCAGATACCTCAAGCATTTCAAGTCAAGATATTTTTGAATTCCTCATTAATATATTGACGTTTTTTTTAAAAATGGTTTATTCTAAGAATAAAAATAGTTATTCATAATATACTTCATAATTTGGTCGGTATTTTGGATTTTTAACTAATATCAAATTGAGTTCTTGCAGCACGTCACTCGCATTCGGCACATCGTACCGGATGCGAACGAGAAAAACCATCGTGCGCGTGGTAACGGCAGCGAATTGTTGTTTTTATATTTATTTTCGCAATTGCAGACTATAAAGAACAATGATTATTTATAATATTAATTCTTTAGAATTTTTTAGACAAATACAAAAAAATTGTGACATGGAATTCGTTCCGGTTGAATTAAATTAAAATACAACAGTATTGCACTATATCAGCGATGGCGAATCTTTTTGGGAAGTCGGTCAATTTAATTTTTAATAATTTATAAATATTTTCGTTTTGCGTTTTGAGTTATTTTAAAAAATACAATATTTTTAACGGTCATTCGCGCATTTTATTAGCGAAGATTAGTAGCTTGTATATAGAGTAATATTAACAGAAAATCAGGTAAAAAAAATATAGGATTATCGCGCAATGCTTTGGAAAAATTAGGTCGGTTGAAATCATACGTTATATAATTCTTATGATTATAAAGAGAACAAAAAAGATAGTTATAGATAGATTACTATATCTAAAAAAATATTAATATTCTGTGGAACTTGTTGGAATTCACTTATAAAAACAGCAGAATAAAAATTGTAATAAAAAATGTTTTTTTATGGAAATTTATTCGATAGCACAATTTTCATTTACTAAATTTATGCGGTAGATACGTTCCTTAAAAAAAGACGCGTAAATGAAAACCGTACAAAAAAACATGCAGTTCATACAAAAACATGGAATACGTTAAAAAAAACATGACAATTTAAAACTGATTGGATTATCTAAGCGGATTAATGATTGGATTATCTAAGAAGTATTTGTTGGTAAAAATACAATATTGATATTAGGATGTTGTATATAATGTAATTGACAAGGTGAGTTATCCAAAAACAAAGGTACGTTAAATGCAAGATATTTTAAATCATTTTTGTTTTCAGAAACAAAACAATTAAAAAATCATTCTTTAAAAATTATGTCATCATCCAAAAAAAATCAAGCAAATCGAGGAATGAAAAATGCAGTAGATTGATAAAAATTTTAAGGATCTATTATAAGAAAAATCGCATGTTACGTCATATCAATATATCAAAATATTATACATTATTTTTTTTTGCTGAAATAATTCTAATGTGATTATTAATATATAGAATATTAATAATCACATTAGAATTATTTCAGCATTCAAGAAATCATTAATAACACTATATGTTATTAATCAATGGATTAACATTGTCAAAAATGCTAATACCCATACTCAAGTAACACATCGGATGGATTGATGATGCTAGAAGATTTACGTCTTTCGAAGTTGTGCGACACGATGATGGAAAATATACATATGCATTAAACATATTAAGATGAAAAAAAAAAAATTCTGTATAACGGAAAGAAAGTATTGTATGTATTACGAATCGAGCCGGCTCGGGGGCACTAACATTGAACGTGCGTAATAAATTACGGACGGAACGGAGTATCGATCCTTATCTGAGGCATTTAAATTAAGTAAATTACGCCGACATGATCTTCAATTACCAAAGATGGCCGTAGTGCGTAATATAATTAGGCTTTATGGCCCGCCCCGTGCCTCGGATGTTGGGCATAGGGCCCTCCGCTAACTAGGCCCTGGCTTGTAGGCCTCGGGCCTTAACGGGCGCTTTCTTCTGCTGCTGAAGACGCGTACGCTGAACCACCGGCGGAGGGACTCGTCGGTGGAATCCATCGCCACATTAATTTATCGACAAAACAAACAGATTGAATTCGAAATATCTTACCGTAATTTGTAGGATCCATGGAAAATTCGTCGACGGCTTCATTAAATCTGAAAAATAAATGAGATAAAGAAAATTAAATACGTTTGTTGAGGTTCGGCATCGACCGCGAAGGCAGTGTTGCAGATTGTAACATTCGGCAATACGTAACCCCTCGGTGCAGCCAATAAAGTGAACAAACAGCCGGATGACAATGAGAGCGGGGAGACGAGACACATTTCCAAGAAAGCGAGTATGGAGGTCGCTGCAGTCGTGCCACAGACATAAACGAAAGGACGTAAAAATGAAATAAAAACACACTTTTTATTGCCTACTTATGAGAAATGCCGAAATTTATCGACGTCTGAATGACAGCGCAAAAAATTGCAAAATGCGGTCGGGGAGCCGGCGAGCGAGGCACTGCAATTAGTTTACCAAAAACGAAATTGAAGAATGGGCTAATTAAGAATTGGAGTAATGATGATTTGGTTTCGATATATTCACATGTTGGAAACATCGTACAAATTCCAACTTTTAATTTTTCTCGAATAACTCTTTTAATATAAATCCTACATGTCCCAAACTTCTTTTATTTGTCTAAAAAAGTCTACAGAATAAATTTTATAAATAATCAATGACCGCGATTGCGAAATAAAATCAACACTATGCGTTACTATTTGCTCCGTGCCGGGTGCGTACGAGAAAATCATTGCGCATGTGCAAGTGCGAGTGATACCGCACACGTGTCAGAGTGGGGGGCGAACTTCGCAGCGCGTGCGGCTCAGTCGCAGCGAGCCGTCGCTCTGTGCGCACGTCACTTGTACGTCGCTTCAATTTGTAGAAAAAAATCAAGATTTGATCGATATTTTGGATTTTTCTACATATATATTATGAATAACTATTTAATATCTTGACTTAAATTGTTTGGGGTCTATTTTCATATATGCATTGCATAGTAAAGAGCGCCGAGCGATGTCGATGATTTTGAGCCGCCGTGATGGATCGGTAAAATATATTTTGCATTCATCCCTCTATTTACAGATCTAGGAGCTAGAATCACCGTGTAAATCACCGAAATCATGCTCTATGTAATATGCATGATGTAGAAAAGTTATGGAATTTGTTTTTTAATGATTGCAGCACTATTTATTAAATATAATAATATTGAAGCAAAAAAATAGCACTTATACCAGAGGTTCCCAATCGATTTACGGCTCCCTTAAATACATCAGATTTTTCCGCGGCTCCCTCTAAAATTGTTCATCTTCTTGAGAAAAGCAAGCGTAAAAAGATGGCGCAAAAATTTTGAGAATTGGGAATTTCAACAATTTTTCCGAATTGTTTAATTGAAAATTACCCGGCGCCCTTATGACAACACCGCGGCTGACACTTTGGGAATCACTGGCTTATACAATTCTGTCAAAATCGTGTAAAAAATGGTAATAATTTTTACCCATTGGTCATTGACTATGCCCTTGCATAGTCAACTAATATTTTAAGGTCCTTCAAAAAAACCTAATGGTGGCAAGCGTTTTTTTTAATCGCCCTAATTTCTGTCGTATGTTTAGTTTTAAATTTCGAAATGATATCTATAGAAATATGTAGATATGTACAGGGCATTTTGAAGATAATGCGAGGCCCTTTAAAATTTAAAATAAAATTGTAGACAATAAAACAAAATCTTTAATATGTTTTACTATCAGCTTTGCTTTCCCCTATTTTTTGTCTAAAATATTGTGTTGCTAAGTTGAGGCCCCTAATATTGCGAGGCCGGGGAATCCGCCCCCGCCCCCTGTCCCCCCTGATAGGCCCTGAAATATAGTATTTTTTCTTTTCATTGGACCGTGAAAAAAAGAGTTGAGTGTACATTATCTTTTTTTAAATAATTTTCTCCTTATTTGATTATATGAAAATAATCAACTAAGGAAATCAGGAATATGTAAAAATAAAATACAAAATATTTCGTTACAGAAGCTTTACGTATCAATTATGAAAACCATTTAATATTAGGATCTTAACCAAATGTTCTTTTTTATTTTAGATAATCTACAGTCATTTAAATTTACATGCTATATCGAAATACGAAAATGTCAAAATATAAAATTTTGATATATTATTTTTTTAAACAGTTCTTCTTCGCAAAAATAAAAAATATATAATTCGTATTGCAGTTTATATCTATTACAAAAAAGATCGTGAATAACTGCGCGAATGCAAGTGATTTTTGATCACCTCACTGTTTAAGATGGACCATCGCATTAATGCAGACATGATATGAATGAGACGAGACCAAGAGGTCATGGGTCAAGCATGTCCGGCTTTTGGATATACGTATGTAAAACGCCCACGATGCGAAAGTTTAAAATATGCCAACATGAAGCAGGTCCAACAGATCAAAATCGCCAAGGATTGCAAGAAAAAAGTATGGCAACAATGCGCACAACATCGCGGCGTTTGATCGCAAAGCCAACAAATCAATTGTTGACATTTTGCGAATCTGAACCTTCTTCAATATTTATTTAAATATATGTATTTTTACTGGCGCGGATATGGCAGTGAGTCGGGGCGGATTTGTCGGGGTGGAATCGTCGGCGCTGATTTGTCGCGCGACAAAACGCCACGGAACCCATATCATCCCTAGCATCATCATTACGAGAACTAATTTAAATATGTACATATTGATACAAGCCGAGTTTTCAATATGACGAAAATTTTCATTTCGCAGGATTCCGCGGCGGCATCCGAGAAAGGCTTTCATCTCGATTGCCTCATATCGCATCCGATGCCGAGGAATCTGTAAACAGTGGAGCAGCGCCGTCGGCAAACGGTTATTAATATGGTGGTTTGGTAATCTGGCGTACATTACTTGGGCAAACGAGATGATATTAAAAGATAGGTGTAATTGCGGTACATCTCGTAATGAAATGAATAAATTTGGAGATGGGGCCCCCGAGGTGCCGGGGATTAATAAAACCAACGGCGCCATCTGTTAAACGATTGACGAAACGCGGCTGATTTACGACCCAGTCGGCGACTCAAATTAAAATGGCGCGGATATTTTGCATGCCCAGTATCCGACGAGGATCTTCGCCAAAATCGATATCGATGCATCCCGACATGGAATTTTTTTAAAACAATTTCTGCAGGTGCCAATTCCGTTTAAAAACATATACTATAATCGATTTTCGTTTAAAAAAGAATTAATAAAACGCCGCTCGTAAATTACGCCAGCGGGAGAATTAGGGGGTTGGGGGTTTGAACGACGGCGGCCCGTATTTGACCACTGGATGATTTTAATTATGGCCATTAACAAATCAAAGAACGATAAATACAATAAGCAATAAAACAAACAAAGATATCGAAGGGTAAGGCCAAAAAAATATATACATAAATAATAATTTTGTTATAAATAATGCGGGGATCGCGAGGGGTAGAACCGAGAAATGACACCTAAAACGGTTTTTTATGCAGATGCAAGGGGATGATGTCTGGAGTTGTTCGCTTGTACCAAATTAAATGGCCGACAAGGTTAACAAATTTATATACGAAACATCGATGGCGACACGCTGAGTTAGATAGCCATTAGTCATCCCGGGAATCTTAATTTTTTTTTTAATAATAACTTTGCGGAATCGGAATGCGTTAGGAACGCATTCATCATGGAGCGCACTGGGTCATAGTTTTCTCGATTTAATAAAATAAATATACATCCGATACTATTTAAATATATATTAATTAATATATAATTTACAAACTTCCGTGTAAAAAAAGCTCTCTGCTATACCGCAGTTTTCTATGACAAGTTCGACAGACACGCCTATACCGCTTCCTCCTAGAACGTAACTTTTTAAGGTATTTCGTAAATATGTAATACATGATGATGTATTGGTTTCGTTAAATTTACAAAATAAAATTTTGTATGAGTGCCTTTCTATGACGCGGATTTTCTATAGCATGATTCTGATTTCTTCGTTATAGGAGGCCTGCCTGTATTCCCTTTTCTGAATAAAGTAATTAAAATATATCTCCCAACATGCCACAACATTTACAACGTGAATACATGCCTATATGACAAGGACGAATCCGCGTTGATCGGTCGCAATGTTTTTCTCGCTCACATGCCGAGTGCAAGTCAAACGTGCGAGGGACACGTGCTGCGAGAACTCAGTCTGCAAATTGTCATTTACGTGATCAATTCATTTTCCAAGACAAAATACATGCCCATATGCCAAGGACGAACCCTTAAACCCCCGAGAGTCGAAGAGTACAGCTTTGAGGCCGTCCAGGAATTCAAATATCTCGGTCATATTACATTAAATAATTAAAGCAATTTGGAAGTACCAAGAAGAACCACGCTGGCAAACTGATGCTACTTAGGACTTGAACAGCATCTAAGGTCGCACGGACTAGAGGAATCTGATTAATTAAAACAAAGCATTGCGATGGCCCTCGATTAAATTAACGCAATGTGATTTCTGCCTAGTACTCTGAAGGTCAACGTGAAGAAATTCTTGAAGAAAGGCTTGGAAAACTAAGAGGTATGCTATCTTCCTGCTTTCTGTCACCCACATGATGAAAGTGCGTGCAAAGTCTCAAGTACTTTACAGTGCTGAGAGTGGTTTTATACGTTAAGAGCGTTAGCGACAAAGCGAATTTTGTTGGAAGGACGATGCGGTTTGCTACCCTCGTGCCCAAACTAAAGCGACTAGCGAGTGTAAGGCAAAGTGGGTGGGGTATAACTCCCGATTTTACTGGTTGGCTTTCCCAGGTTCGTTCCTCGAGCCGGGATCTGACTCGAGGAACGGTTTCGAGGAGGGGCGTTTCTTTGGTGTGAGTATGTCAGAGCTAATTATATCATCTAAGGTCGAAATTCCTCTCAAGGAAGACCAAGTCAAGTTCTACATGATCCTCATCAGGCCCGTCCTCGTAGGAGTCTGAATGTTGGGCTATGACGAAGCAAGATGAGAGAAAACTGAATATCCTGGAGAGAAGGTTTCCGACAAGGATATTTGGAGCCATATTCGACGAGGGTGAATGGCGTATCCGAAGCAACGAGGAGAAGCAAGGAGAAGCACAGGCATCGCCAGTACTAAATTCTGCAACCCACTCTAGAACCAGAAAATTAGTGGATATGGATAGCTGATTGCTTCTATCGACTTCCATCAGCTTGGTTTTGGTAATATTGATATCGGCTTCCAGTTTTTTACTTTACTTTTCAACTCTTTCGAGCAATTCGACCATTTCTTCTTCGCTGATGGCTAGCAATATCGTATCCTCCGTATATCATGGATTGGAAGTTTGTTTTCTTGCTATTTTAAATCCGCCTCTCTAGTTTTCAAGGAACTTTCTCTTAATATACTCCCAGTATAAGTTAAATACATCTAAGGAGAGTATACAACCCTGTCTATGTCAACCCTTGAACACTGAAACTTTTCCGAAGAACTCGAATCTATTTTGATTAGGTGTAGAATATGTAACATTTCTTCTAGCACCTTCGAGAAACAATTCTAATTCTCTCAATCATGTGTACACTAGTATCTATATATTTTAAAAAGAGTATTATAGATTTCTTAGATTTTTTTTGTAATCTATAATCGATAGCCGATCCCTCTTTCTAGTTAAAAATTATGAGATGGACTATTTCCATATAAATAAACGTAATTCTAAATGGTAAAATTTAAATCCTGGAAATGTTAATAGTCGATCCCTCTTTCTAGTCCAAAAACGCCTTAACCCTACTGTGCTGTACCGACTATATAAGGATATACCGGTCAAAGCTGTCGTCAGAGTGGCCAGATTCCAATGGGCCGGTCACGTGTCAAGGATGGGGGACAGTCGCCAAAAAGGCTTATGGTTAACAAGCCTTCCTGTCCTGTGTGGGTGGATGGCAAGGGATGGAACTGTGTCGGACCGGTCTGACACAGCTTCATCCTGGGTACAAAAGTAAAGCCTTCCTGTCCCTGGAGGAAAGTAAGACCAAGGCTGATGTAGGTGTACTGTGTACAGACAGAAGTTACCAGAAGATAGAGCGACGTGACGGCAGATCGGATAAAATGGAGAAGGGTGTTGAAAAAGGCCAGGGCTATACAACAGGGCTGTTGCGCCTATGTGGATGATGATATTGAAAAATTCACAACAGCTAGAAAATAGATTGGTGATATTAGTAAATTATGATACTTTCGTATATTGTAGTAGAAGAGGGCAATAAAGAGTGGTAAAGGGATTGTGTCGTAAATGTCTAAAGACCAAATGGTCGTGATGTGACGCAAATTTAAATAAAGTGCATTCGACGCACTTTATTGTTTCTGATCTCTTTAAAATTCACGTTTCGGATTGAATCAAATTTGGCGCATTCAAAGCCGCAGCGTCAAAGGGAAATTAAATTTGATTCGCGAATCAAATTCGCCGAAAAGCCGAGACGACAGGGGGTTTTATTAAAAAGTTTCATGGGAAATCGAATTAGCGATGCGGCGCCCTTTTGCGTCGCGACGAGCGCGAGACGACGCGCGAGTAACGAGGGTCTGACGTGCGTGTGAATAAACGCAATTAAAATTACTTAGCATTAATGCATCGCAATGAGAGCTCAGTCCGGCCCAGGGGGACGAACTTGCGAGGCTCTGCACCAGCGAAAGACAAGACAATCCGCCCAGCTTGCGCGGATCGACAAGGGAAGACCAGGGGGGCTCCTATATTTAATCATCATCAGGATTTATTATTTAATTCTGACGTCCGTGACCCCTGTCTATGATAATCAGCGATGGGGTCTTTAGAAGAATAAATCGTGTTTATTATTTTAATATTAAAATCAGTGGCGTACGGTGGACTTGATGTTGGGTGTGCTGAATGTGGAAAAACATACTTATGTCGCAAAAACAAAAAATATAATTAATGTATAAATAATAATAAAATTCATTAAAAAACTGTATTTTATTATGTATTTTTTTTATTCCACATTCAGCACACCCAACATCAACACCACCGTACGCCCCTGAATTAAAATAGTCGAATATCTTTTTATTATTCGGGTACGTGTTAAAATACGTTAAATACAGTAATGCCTCGACTTTTTTAATGTTCTTATTTCGACCCTTAAGAAAAAAATGAGTTTTGTCCCTAAAAACAACCAACTTGTTTTAACCAATGGACCAAATACCTTATTTTGAAGGCTAGGTTCGTATCCATCCAATTCTTGTATACATTTAACACCCCACTAACACTAAAATCGGGACCGTGTAAGTTGGGATAGTGTTATTAGGGGAAAAGCCTTGCACGTGATACACAGAACCCGTGTCAAATGAATAGTCGGCCTTGTATGTATTCGTCGCAATGCAACGGCTGAATGCGACCGCGTGAATGCGACCGTTCAAGTTGGGGGTTGGCGGCGAATATTTCAACTCGGCGTGTAATTCGGGATAGTGTAATTGGGGAGTCCACTGTATTATGCATTTTTTTTTTATTGGAAGATGGATGAATGGCACGATAGAAAATTCAAAAGTACAACTCACTCATATAAAGCTTCGATAATGATTTTAAAGATGTGGGGGTAATGAATCTCTCACATTTACATTCCCCTGAACAGGGACATAAAGAATTACCGGAATTCAAAGATTTCGTCGCAAGATTGACCTATCTTAGTACTAAATAAGCTCAGCCGGGGTCAACTTATATTATTATACAGTCAACCCTCCTATAACGTTTCCTGTAAATCGCAGTTTTCTATAAAATTCTTATATTTTTAAGATAAATTTAGACATTTCGTAAATCTATAATACATTGCCGAGCGAAATAAAGGTCAATGCTCTTTGATTGACAAGGAATTTTGTAAAAAGCAGTGATTTCGAGGAAACGCTATAGGAGGGCTGACTATAATAGATTGTAGGTATACTGAATAGCGTTAAAGTGGTTAATACATTCGCGGACATAAAATACATAAATAAATTGCGGTCACTATTTTGATATCACATGGGACAGGACGTCAATTGACGTATTTTCGCTGGACAATAAATTATAATTGTATTAATTGTGTCCCAGAGTATTCACATAAATTTACAAGTGTTGAAAGAATTAAAAGATTGAAGCTAGATTTTTTGAGAAAATTATGACTCAATTGTTGGAATCAAATCAATGTTCTAGATGTCACGGAAGATGGTATTGGAGAATTTTGGAATGAATTCTTCATCAATATCATGACATTTTTTTAAAAATGCATTATTCGAAGAATAAAAATAGTTATTCATGATAAGCTTCATAATTTCGTCGATATTTTGGATTGTTTACCAATCAAATGACGCGTAAATAACAACGCTCTCGACGATGTGTCCTTGAATGCTGAGCTCTCGCAGCACGTGCCACTCGCACGTTTCACTCGCACTCGACACATTGTACAGGACGCGAAAGAAAAAAATGCATGTTTTCTTTGTTAATTCTTCTTTTTTACAGTAATCAGTAACATAATTCTGCGATTTTATTATTTTATCAGAAGTAATTGGCATGAAGTATGCCACATTGCACAGAGATTACATCGGAATTAAATTATGTAATAATGTACAATTTTTATAGATCAATTATTGGATTAAATAATTTTTTGAGCAAGTGTCTACTGGCGCCACTGTGTAATCCGAGAGCGGCTCCGACCCGACGTGTGCAATGTACGCACGCACGCGATGCCAAAATATATCATCTGATAAATCACAATAATAATATTATGAATACATCGATATGAAATTGGCGTCGATTTTTATCAATGCAAATGAGATAAGATAAAATAAAAAAAAGTCACAGATATTCAGACAATTACGTCACTGATAATAAATAATATTAATATCTAACATACCTTAAATTTTGATTGATTTTGAATGTGAAATATGTCACTATTTCGAAGAGAAAATGTGAATTAGATTTTAGGCAATTACGCTGCAGTCGGACTTATTCCGCTTTCATAATAATCAAATTAAAAGCATCGGAAGACTGTTTTTTAATTCTAAATTATGACTCATGGTGGTGTGGCTCGAGGCCTACTAATAATTTAGTCTGAATTTATCGCGTTCGGCGGTATCCCTGAGCATAAAACCACGATATAATTACAGCACAAGTTACAACAGCTCACGTGCACACCGTTGAGGGAAACACCCTGCGAGCGCAACAATGGCCAAATAAATCATCGGACGCGCTGCTGTGCCGTCGATTGCACAATGGCCCCAACTCGAAATCATTTAGCGGCCCACAGAGGAGCCGCGTGTCCCGTGTAATTTTATTCGTCTGCAGGGCACCACGAATGAATTATTATGTAAATGTTGTTTGGTTACACGGCCGAGTTTTTTTTGCGTTAAAAGGGGCGCCGCCCGCGAATCTGATTGATGGGGGCGCCCCGGGGCGCAGCGCCCCTCGGCGGCGGGCGACACGTACCGGCGACGCGGCCCTGTCTTCGCGCTTCGGCAACGGACAGCGCTCGGGGCCTCGGTAGCTTTGACGATTGGAGCGATTCTGCTCGCTCCTTAACCACAATGACTTCTGATGATTCAATTGAATAGACCAAGAACTATTTCATATTAAAACTCTTAAATAAATTAAAACAAATACGTTAATTAAACTGAAATAAATGCTAATAACACCAAACAACAATAGCACTAAAGAAGTGCTAGAAATGAGTCGATATTCTGAAGAAGTGTCTATTTGAGAAGTGTCGCCAAGACCATCAACTACCTCAAAGATATTTATTTATTTCGCAAAAAAACAATTCGTGATTGGTATTACAGATTAACCCAGGTCGCCAATCACGCATCAAAAGATAAAAAGAATATATAAAATCAAATGTAAATGAAGAGAAGAAATATAAAATAACAACAAGAAAAAAAATCAATTAAGAGAAAATAAACAACGTAATAAATATAGATAGATATGCTAGGAAAATAAAAATAAAAAATGTTGAATACCGTCATCAATTAATCCGTTATATGAAATTATAAAATCTCTAGTCGTCTCAATCTCTTGGCCAAGCCGGCCAAGTGTTTGAGCAGAGTAATAGCACTGGTTACCGGAGAGTTTCCGAGAGTACCCATTCTCACATTTGGCGGTAGAAGAATCACACGCGAACGAGCTTGATGGTAGTGAGGTAGCGCCCATAAGGGCAACTCGCACAGTACAAGGGGGTTATGTACTGCGCCAACCAACTGCTTGAAGAAGTCTCTGCCAAATGGATCGACCTTCATTTCTCAAGGGTTACATACCCCAAGCAGCCCTGTAACCATGCGCTGGGGTATAAGTTCGGGTAATATCCCAATTACCTCATGTAGAGATGCCTTAACCCCTTGTGTGATTTATCCGAATACAACTCGGGTAGGTATGCTGACACAGTGATTTGCCCGAACTGAATTCGGGCACATCGTACACGAAACTTTTCGGTCAAACAGCTCGGTCTAGAGAACGCATCGCGCGCGTTGAGTGACACGTGTCGTAATTGATCTTTCGAGAACAATTATCCACTTTTTGCCAAGAGGTTGACCACAGAAGTGTTGTCTAGCCCAGAGGTTCTCAATCTTTTTCGGTTTACGGCTCCCTTAAAACATCAGATTTTTCCGCGGCTCCCTTAATACATTTGATTTTTTTTCAAAATTGTTGCCTTCTTAAGAAAAACGAGCGCAAAAATATTACCCAAAAATTTCGAGAATTGGGAATTTCAACAAATTTGCCGAATTGTTCAATTTAATATTTCGCGGCGCCCTCAATAAGGGCACCGCGGCTCCCTGGGGAGCCGCGGCTCACACTTTGGGAAGCCCTGCTCTAGTCTGAGGATATTCGAAGCGTCATATGGCGCCCAGATGAAAGATCCTGATTCAAGTAAACTTCGAACCAATAAATCGTATAGTACTCGTATAACTAAGTTGAATTTCTCAAGACAAAGTCCAACATTCTTAAAGCTCTATTACATACTTAGTATACATATGAATTGATTCTAAATTTACAATCGAACAAAATTCCCAGATCTATGATTGACGACTGCCTGGGAAGAGTTACGTTCCCAAGCATGTAATCAAAGGATAGAAATTCTTTAGATTTCGAAAATGTCATCTCCTGACAACGCTAAGCGGTTCTATGTTTAGGTCTGTTGAAATAGGGAATATTTGTGCCCCTAATGCTAATTCATTTATTCATAGAAAATCCTCAACGTCATCTACCTATCATCAAACGTATCACCAGTTGATTGCAATTTTTCATTAGTGGTTTGTAGAATTTGAGAGGATACGTGTCTCGAATACAGCTTTTCCAAAACTAATTGCATTCCTTTTCATACGGATTCAATTTTAAACCGTTTATTCGAAATCAAAATAAGTGATCATTTAGATAAGTGGTGTTCAACTGTTGGCAATAGCAACCAGAGGTTGCCACTGGATTTGTTTAAAAGATTAAATGAACAGATGATAATTCAGAATAGTCAAATGATGAAAAAAAACCTATACAATCTTAGAGGGTCCTCAAAAATGTAGAAGCGGTCCACGAAATATTTCTTAGATTTTGGCCGGGTCACGAGCTTTAAAATATTGAAGAACACTGACTTTCAGTTAGATGAAAAAATAATGGAAAATATTTTTCGCAAAAATTCTACCCATATACATATAAAGTTGTACTATTTTTATATTAATAAGTACATTGTAAAAATTATTATAAAATAGTATTTAAATATTATAAGACAACAATATATGCCCTCCGCATCATTAGACTCGATTAATATTACGAATTGGTTCAATACCCAAGTGCTACCCTGAAGAGCTGCTATTAGAGTCCTCGCGGTGGGCTGATGAAGTAATTTAACACGAACCACTTTATTGTGAGTCGCAGCTATGGAGTCCCAAATGGACCACTGCGTGTGATCCTCGGCTCACGAAACAAACCTCAATAACTATAATCAGAAGAAAATCGTTGATAATACAGGTAATCAAGCCAAACGGTGTTATATCAAGACTCGGTCACGTAGATTATTAAACGGCGCTTACGGGGAAAGGACCACTATAATCAACGGAAAAAAATTACACAGAATTTTCGCAAATCTATTTGGCGAATCCTTTCAAAGGGCACGCACAGATCAATTTAAATTATATCAGACGGAATGTCGGTCTAATCAAACACCATCCATTATGACGTTCCAAACTAAACCAGAAACGCAGCCTCGGCATTAAACAACACGAGAACAGGATGCAATAAGATATGTACTGTTTAATTTGATTTAAATGGTAATTTCAAAATTGTTTCTATCTGCTACCAATTTATTTAAATGTCTCTGCGGCCGCTTAACTCGACTTCTTCGTACCAAACGTATGAAGCGTTTGACACGATACCAGCCAGCATCGGTGGAAGATGGATTCGGACTTGGCACGCTACCGTCACTCACGTCAATCTTCACCGAAACGTTGCATAACACCGACCCGTGACATCTGAGACCGGGACGGCGATAGGAACACTTGTCGAATCGGCGTAATTATCCCTAAAAATTAAGCCCGACCCCACAACCCACACTTGTCGATACTTTTGACAGATGAGTTCAATCGGAGTACCCTTGTCAGCCAGCTGGTCGAGTACTCGAGTGCTGTTCCGGTGGTCCGTTTGAGCGAGTCAACAAATAACCGAGTCGGCCGACCTAACGCTTATCGAGACCCACTCGTGATTTAATGAAAATTTATTATTAACGCAGGGGCCACCGTAAATCGGCATCGACTGGAGATAATGATATTTTTTGGCAGTATTAAAAATAATACATCGATATATTTATTATATAATAAATAAATAAAATTGTTCACAAATGTAATGATATTGTGCGCGCGCATGATTACACACGCGCGTACGTTCAAATTTGACTGCCAAGGGCAAGACGGATCGTCAAGGTCAATTTACTTGGATCGGCTTATGACGAATGACTATTTTATTATAAATCCTACATGACCCAAACTTTTTGTATTTTGAATAAATAATCATTGACTTTTATTGTCGCTCCGTACCAGATGCGAGCGAGAAAAAACATCGTGCCTGTTCAAGGGTGTAACCAGATGGGACGAGCGGGGAACGTGCCTCTGTCGCGGCGGAACATTGTCGGGTTTGCACGTTATATACGCTATATAATATATTTATTCTTAGAAAAATCCATCTTTAAAACAAATGTCAAGGTATTGTCGAAGAATTTATCAATATCTTGACTTGAAACGTTTGAGGTCTATTTTCATACATTAATGTTATACAAATACCCCATCGGTCAGAGCCGTTGGTTTCGAAGCCCTGGTTTAGACAATAGAGACCTAGGTGATTAAGGTAATAGTCAGACGAATCTAGGATGCTTTCGAACCTCACGGAGGACAAAAGAAGCAACGCATCCAGCTCAGAAGAGCAAAAATAAAGGGTGACTGGCTACAATAAGCCTGGCGAGAGTTCTTATTATCCTTACACGTGGGGCAAAAAATAGAGGACAACCTTTAGAGTTCGACTATTGAATCGAGAGTTATGAGACCATAGCTTGAAGCATTTGGTTTATATTGGGTTGCTCGGGAAGTCAACTTCACACCTTAGCCGCACAATCATGATGTCTACAATTGGATGGATTGTCTACAACAATGGTAATCGCATTTATCGTTAAGCCGATATTCATCAGAAAAAGTTGTTTCTGTTCTATCTGTTTGTTGGAATTTCAAAGGAATCGTTTTTTTGAGCTTCTACCGGACAACACAACGATCAATTCTAAGTGTACTGTTATCAGCTGGACAAATTGAACGATTCACTTGATTCAATAGAAAAGGTGTAGTTTTCCACCAAGATAATGCGAGACCTCATACAAGTTTGTTAACTCGCCAAAAGGTTTTACAGCTGGGATGGGATATACTGCCACACCCACCATATTCTCCAGTTCTGGCACCTTCTGATTAAAAAAAATTGTAGACACCGGAACAAATAATAGACGGTAAAACCTTTACTTAAAATTAATAGAGGTCAAAAATCACCTGGATCAGTTTTTTGCCAACAAAGAACAAATTTATGAGCGTGGAGTTACGCCACTGCCAGAAAGATGGCAAAAGGTATTGGATCAGAATGGACAATATATATTAGGGGTACCCATAAGTAATGTCGTTCGATGCACCATCTTTAAAATAGTCTCTTTCAGTCTGTTAGGCAGTAAGGACGTGTTATAAGTTACTCTTGTGTATCGGCTACCTGCTCGTGGCGCTTAGACAAAACAAACGGTTTCTTTATCCTTCTGAAGACAATGGGAAAGACGTGTCCGTCGAAGCAACATCTGCGGAGATGTATAGTTTTTCAATATCATTCGAAAAAGAAAGCGACAAAGGCTACGAAGGATATTTGCGAGATTTACGGTGACATATTGGATGTCAGGAAATGCCAACGATGGTTCAAAATATTTAAATCTGGTGATTTGTGTTTGGAAAACGAGCCCCGAAGTGGACGACCCGTCCAGGCGGATGAAGCAGCCGTGAATTCTGCAATCGAAGTCGACCCAATGCTGACCATTGAAAAATTATCAGAAAAGGTCGGTACATCCTGGTCCAGTACTCAGAGGATTCTAAAGAAGTTGGGAAAAATTCAAAAAGAAGGTGTTTGGATCTCACACGCATTCATGCGCGACCTCATGTTGCGAAATTTACGTGTGAAAAAATTCAGGATCTTGGATTGGTCACCCTGTTGCATCCTCCATACTCGCTGGATCTCGCTCCATCTGATTTTTTCTTATTTCGTTTAATGAAACATTTTTTAAGGGATCAAAATTTCGACTATTTTCAGTCAGAACCCGCAGAGTTTTACAAGAAGAGCATAGATGATTTGAAAGAAAGATGGCAAGAAGGTTATAGATAATATGGGGAATTATTTTGTATAAGAAAAGTTAAATAAAATTGTTTTGAATTTCATTGAAAAAAACGACATTAATTATGGGTACCCCTAATATATAGGTCCTTTAGTGCCACTTGATCTATGGTAGTGAGGAGAAGAATTGCTCAGACGAAAACTAGCATGATCACGCCCTTAAGACAAGTCTTAAATAATCGAAGATCACTCAGTAATAATGAAATCTATTGAATTCATATTCGCAACACGGTTGCAAAATTTTGGATAAAAATCGTCGAGATCAGAGATCACTCTGCGCCCACACGCATTTCGCACCTCCGCCACTCATAATGAAACACGAGCACATGTTAACAAGACACTGACTTGTTGCAACACACTGTATTATTGCTCGGCCATATTTACATGTTGTCCACTTGCATCGAGACGTTCTCACGCCGCCACGGAGACAATTGACCGATCGACCATACCCGGGAAGAGATCTAGAGGTGTCGTCGCGATTCGAGCTGTGTGGAGAGATCAAAAATAATTCTGAAACATTTCTGAGTCTGCGCGTTTCAATCTAACCGGCGCTTGTTGACAAGTTTCAGCTGAAAGATGAAAAACAAGCAATAAACAACATAAAAAATCCCACATATATTACGGGCCCTCGTCACATCTGATGTGTGCGATGATAAATTATTGTAATGACATGTACCCGGGGTCAATAAATTGAATGCTGCTGACTGTTGTTCATTGGGACCAAGTGAAGGTAGAAAAGAGGAGTGTGTGGGTTGTCTGCAAAATTTATTGTTCTCAATATTCTCAATATTCTTGGCGTCAGTTAGGAACGGCGCCACCGGTTCGGCGCTTCAGAACACAAAAAAATAAACAAAAGATCGCCTTTTTTAGATTAATTTTACGAACAATAGAGCAGATAGGAGACGACATAACAGCGAATTACAAAAAAAAAGTATTGTGGGTATATGCTCCATCGTGGCAGCTGTACATCCACGAGCATAAAATATCATAATACTGGCGTTACTTACTCTGAGCAGACTTGATTATTAGGTACGACATGACCCATGCACAGTATTCTTTTGTACTTAATGTTGTACTTCTTAAGTAACTAAAAAAAAGTAAAATATTAAAATATGCGTATATAAATTCAATATATATATAATGTAAATAAAATCTTACAAGTGAATCGTAGTAACCAGCTTTTGCAAATGTTAAATCTATTACCATGCCTAATCTCGGTATAGAGGAGATTAATTCATTTACACTCCAACTAAAAAATATAAAAAATAAAATATATTTACAAAAAAAATAAAAAAATGATTAAGTATTGATAATCGAACCTAAGTCGCGAATCCATATTATCTATTACGCTCTGAAATAAAAAAAAATAATAATTAAAATTTGTTTCCAACAAAAATACAGTATCAAAAGACCACACGCATAGATTTAAACGACCATTGGGCCTTGATTGAATTTTTATATGAAAAAAAAAATTGCTAATGAACGACATCGGCCTGCTTCATATTACGCCATGACCCAAAAGGTACCATTTGCTGAAGAGACCTCATGCATATTGGCGGAAGAATTATGATTAAAAAAAAGTATATGTACAAAAAGTGAATTAGATTAAATTTGGGGTTGTACATTTTTCCTTCATGAATTCTTCGTTAAAAGATAATTACGGGTCGAGGTCGTGAACAAAAATAAAGTCATAAATAAAAACCAAACATGTTTGAAATTAAAAACTAATTCACAAGATTGTTGTACAGATGCCGACTGCAGTAAAGAGATAGTATCGCATATGTGATACAGATATATTTCGATACCATAAATCATAGAAAAAAACTCAATTATAATCGAATTACATTTTTTAATTGTTGAATAATGTATAATCTTGTTTTTTTTTTAAAAATAACGTTCTAACTTATTTAATAAACTAATAACGTTGATCGACATGTTTATTGGGTAAATAATCAATAACAATTATTATCCACAATTGTAAAACAAATAAAAACAACAATATGCGTTTCTATTCGCTCGTGCAAGTGCGAGTGAAACCGCACACGTGTCAGAGTGGGAGGAGAACTCCGCGGCGCGCGCGGCTCAATTGCGGCGGACCGTTGTCGTGTGCGCGTGGGGTCTATTTTCACACAAAATAGATTTCGAGCCGCCGTGACGGATCGGTTAATATTTCTTGAATTTTATTCACATCCCTATTATATAATCACAAACCCCCTTGCTCATCAGAAAACTTTACTGATTTCAGCTGATAAAAGCAAATATTTAGACGTATATTTAAGTAACTTTTGACTTAATTATAAATATTTATTTTATTATATTCTTTAAAAAAAATTACCAGAACTTTATACTCTTAAAAAAAATCATTGATAAGAGAATCTAATTAGAGAAGATGAAATCTAAACTAAAAAAATAATAAAAACAACCCATAAAGCCAGTAATATTTTTTTAATTTTTAATCCTTAACCTGTCGAGAAATTGTTGTTCGCTAGTACAAAAAAAACCATACAGTTAGCCCTCCTATAACGAAGAAATCGGGTCCACATTATAGAAGCTATAGCATCCATACAAAATTTAGGAAAAGGGTTTTTTATTTTTTTTTTGTAAATTGAACGAAATCGATACATCGATCATTTTCCCATTCGCATATTTTAAATGACCTTGTTATTTTTTGTCAACCAAATGGCATTGGCCTTCTTTATTATGTATTATAAAGTTATTTGACGAGATAAATACGGAATTTTTTTTAATGCTCCCTCATAATCACTGTTTTTTACAAAAAATCCCTTGTCAACCAACGAACATTGGCCTTTATTTCGCTTGACAATGTAATATATATTTACGAAATATGTAATTTGACTTTAAATATATTAGCATTTTGTAAAAAATATCGATTTAAAAGAATTGTTATAGGAGGGATTTTTTCACGCGACAATGCATTGGATACATATTTAAGGAATATGTTATTTGACCTTGAAAATGTACGTTCTAAAAATGAGCGCTATGGAAGGAATGCCGAACTATTTATAGAAAAACACTATAGGTTTACTGTATATCGCATTTAGACAGCAAAGGGTTACATAATATTCACTTAATTCTCTTAATACACGATTTAAAGGGTTTAAATCAATTATTTAAATACGCGATTGTTATATATGTATATGATGAAACAAAATTATTTACGGGAAAAGGTGGAAAATCATCATCTCAACATAATAGTACAAAATTTTGTAAAAAAATACTGTAAAAATATTTTCTAAAACTAACATTTGATAAAAAAAAAAACATCCGTTACGGCAGCTCGAAAACAAACCCGTAGTATGAAGGGGGTATATCAGATACCCCAACCATTTTAAGTCAAGATATTGATGAAATCTTCAACTAAGAGTAAAAATTCATTATAAGTTTTATAATTTGGTCGATATTTTGGATAATATAACTAATCAATATGACGTGTAAATGTTAACGCTCTCGGGGATGTCTCGTCACAAACTAAGCAGCATCGTACCGGATGCGAGCGAGAAAAAACATCGCGCGCATGGCAACAGCAGCGATATTGTTTTATTTTTTTCTCCAATTGCAGACAATAAAGGGCAATGATTATTTATATGTTTTATTCTTTAGACTCTTTTAGACAAATAGAAAATCTTGGGGGACCCAATATACCCCCATCGGAACGTCTAGATTTAAAACTTATTTCTGATTTTTCACAAGGTAGGATTTATAAAGATTCTTCATTGCAAAATGAGGGTCAGGATTATGTAAATTTATTACTTAATATTTAGTATTCAAACGTTTAAATTTAACGATGTATATTAGCAAAATATTTTATTATTAAATAGAAAAAAATACTAGCGACCTTAACCAATCTAATTTAATATTAAAATGAAAGTGTCTCATATCTTTTCGATTCTTAGTACACATTTACATCCTCCGCCAAAGCAACAAAATCGCATCCGACCGCTTTGGACAATCAACTATGCCAATAATGAACATCGTCAAAAATAAACAACCGACAGTCAGACGTATTATTTAACGAAGGTATTTCAAAAACATTAAGCCGTTAAATGGGAATGAAAAAATTAACGATTTTTACGGTGGTCCATATTCAATGGGAGCGGTCAGTTTGGAAAAGCAATAAACGCGGCAAGAGGTTGCATAAATACGGCCGACTGTCATATTCCTCTGGACGGTTCCGAAACTGCAAAATCCATAATTAACGCCAGGACGGAATGGGATTTCCAAAGAAAAACGTGAGAGAGGTCCGAGAGACACCTCTGCTTCGTAACGAACGGGGTCATATAGACAACGGAGGGGTCATAGGGTCAGATTTAATGTTCTGCTCATTTACAGAAACTAAGTTTATTATTTTTTTGGCTTTGGAAAATGATGAAGAACCTGCGGAGGGGCGTGTGAAAATGGACAATACATGTAGTAAATCAATGGCTGCATGACTTTAACGGCGAATTAACGTTGCTTCTACTCCAAGCAATAAACTTCAATAATTTGACGAGATTATTTTCTATACATTGTTGGCAGGCAATAAACGAATCTGTTAAACCTTCCTCTAAAAGTAAAAAAAAATGTTTTTCGATATAATGCAATTCAAGAAAAATCATTTTCCGACGAAAGAAAATCGAAAAATATTTTCACAACAAAATTCTGATTTTATTTAAATATTATTACGAATAACTCGAAACCACAACAAAAGTGAATCGATATGTGATTTTCACTCGAACAATCGAATTTATCGGTTAAATTTAAATCAAGGAGTTTTAAAAAAATATTATAAGTGTTAATTAAAATAAGATAAATACCGAGTAAAAATTAATGAGATAATTAGAAACTTTGGTACATAAGAAGATATTAAACATGACAGCTAAACTTTACTTTTATTCAAAAAAGAATCTAAAGAAACTACGCCTCACATTGGTCTATTAAAAAAAAAAACAAAATATCGACCAAATAATAAAACATTCATTTCACAAAAAATAATTGTCAAAAATATATGCTGGGAAGCGGGCAGCAGCGCTTTTCAGTATAAAAAAAACCACTGCGGTGCAGAAGGCAACGGGAAACCACTGCACTATATATTCCCATGATAATCATGTCCATGGTCCTCCATAAGGGAATCGTGCACATGATCACGTTCCTCAGAAATGAGGGAAAGTGGATTAATATCTTATATAAAAATATAATAATATGTAATCGCTTCACGACTCAAAAAAAACATATTATGAATATTTATTTTTATTCTTAGCATAATCCATTTTTAAAAAAAAATTCAAGATATTAAAATGCTTGGGGTCCCTGAGAGACCCCCTTCGGACAACGCGGTTGTTTTCGAGCTGCCGTGACGGATCGGTTAAAATAATTCAAAAATATATTGTTTCTCAAAACCATTGTAAGCCCAATACTAATATTTGTAGTAAATATCATATCATATTTATAAATCTAACACTGCAATAATTAAAAGAAATAAATATCGATTAAAACTCAAAAGTATATATTTTCAAATATTATTTTATTATATTCTAAAATGACTAATTAATTAATAATTAATAACACGAGATCTAAGTAAAATATTTAATGGACGTAATAATCTGATGTCGTATAACATAATTAGAATCATTAGACGTCATAAAACTATAAAATGATTTTACTTTTAGAATAAATTATGATGCTGATAGCTCACTATCATAAATAAAGATATTTCTAGATGGTGAATCTGGATTCGAGATTATTTTTGTTATTTTTGTAAATTATTTAAAAAAAAAAACGAGGATTGATAATACATAATTGCCATTTTTTTAATCACGTGTATTGCATTGATACACATGTCATTGACGTATCTTGACATAGGTAGGTTGTCGAAAAGGTTTCGCGGATTTTTGAAGTACTCTGGTGATTTTTTACTTTTAAAATTTGTTTGTCCAAAAATAAGAACGTTCTGATAACTCCAGTATTCGCCACATATGACCCGCTGTAGTTTAATAAAAAAAAATACGAACGACGTTTAGCCAACGTTGGAAGATAATTAGAGACGGGCTTAAGGAATTGAACAAAATTAATATCGATAAATAAATATTAAGATTTTTTGAGAAAAGCGAGAATTCTGGCCAAGCCTTTTTCAAATTACATGAAAAAATCAATTTTTCTTTCGCTAAAGAACATAAATTAAAAGGGAAAAAACGAGGAATAGTTCGAGAGGAACGTTCGATTACCGAATATGAGTGAGGAGTTTAATGATACAGGAGGTGGGCCGATGGGGTACTGAGGGATCGCATCTTCCACACTCCCTGTTATTATGCCGACAGGTAATTGTCCTTAATAACTTCCCGGATAATGAGTGCCACCCGCCCCTGCACTTTGTGGGGGTAGTGAAGTGATTTAGTGTCATCGAAGGTGGCAATTATAGGGGCGAGGAGGAACAACTCCCGGGGGATCGTCGATTAATTGAAATTGAAAACGATCGATGGTACAATTTAATCTCTGTCTCGGCTCTATAATCTGATACGGAGCGCGTTTGTTACAAACGAATCGGTCGATTAACGCGCAATTAAACGCCTTTCGATGCCGCGACTGAAGAAGGATAGAATTACGGAAGATTCGGGTGGACGATAAATTTTCGATCGTATCGGGCGGCAGGACCTCTAACACGGCGACTACTGGCTAATGAGGTCGAGGATTTTATATGATAATAATTGTATTGGAAAGTCATGGGGTTTTCACACGGCCGTCGACTGGACGATAATTGAAATTAAAATATTACAAAGGTCCTTGGTGCAAGCCTCGAATTTATCGCCTCATAATTACAGCGCCCGTGACAGATCACCCAGGTGAGTAATGCCCGGAACCGAAGCGAAGTATCGACCGGGCCTGCAAATACGTCGCGCGGCATCGATAAATCGATACTGGTCGTCGGCAATATTAAATTTTTGACGGCCGTTAAATGCGAAAAGTCGAAAAACGTCTCGACATCAGCCGTATATCATCCGCGAATTCTGAATAATGGGGGAAACGTATTGAATATCAAAAACACTCACTGTAATAGACACTGCATTGTCAAGAACACACTCTTGATATATGTATGCGATAACTGTAGGGGGTTATACATCTCTTGGATTTAACATATCGGTATGAATTATTCAGCAACTTCAAAAGAAATAATAATAAGGTAATATTTCAACAAAAGATCATTTTGAACTATTAAAGAATTATATTTTTGACGTGATTTTTTGGCTTTACCAATTAAAACTAATCCCAACAAAATAATAATCATCATATTTTTATAAAAAAAATATATAATCTCTACTCAGATAAGGAGTTAATTTAATTTTGTTCAAAATTTCATCTAATCTATAAACATATAGCTTAAAAAGTAACCAATTAGTAATATTAAAGTTTTTTTTTTCAATAAAAATTGCTAATAAACAAGAACACATTTTTTAATCTGTTTAGAGATATGGATATTCTGCAAATTTTACCATATTTACTTAACCGTTCCGCCACGATAGCTCGAAACCACGCCGCTGGTCGATGGGGTCTATTTCGTATGAAAATAGACCCCAGAAATTTCAAGTCAAGAATTGAAAAATTCTCCGACTATATCATGACAATTTAAAAAAATGAATTATTCTATGAATAAAAATAGTTAATCATGATATATATTAGTAGAAAAATCCAAAATATCGATCTAATTTTGATTTTTTCTACTAATTAATGCGACCCGTTCCCGGATCGGGGCATGTTATATCTCCACTGGCACAGTACGATATTTTTTCTCGCTCCCACTTGCACATGCGCGATGTTTTTTTTTCGCTAAATGAATTATGATAATTTTTAAATGATATAAGAGTTGATGGGATGATGTTTTAAATAAAAAGATAACGCTGGATTTTACTTTAAAAAACATGGGTAGTTAAAACGCAGTGTGGAAAATGCGATGTTGGCTCGTGCATTTTAAAAATTATCATACTGATAATATTTTATATAAAAAAAGTATTATAAGAATAACACCTTTTTATCATATTTAAATTAAAATTAATAGTAAAGATAAAAAACAAACATTAGGAGGCAAACTTGACCTTATGGACAGAACTTGTTTTAATATCAGTTATCAGCAGGGCTTCGAATCGGAACTGATGCGAAAACCGTAAAACCCTGTTATTTTGGTTGAAACAAAAACCGGAACAGAACCCAAAAAAATATCGGTTATATATAAAATAGAAATATGTGTCATCTCAAACTATAAAAAATATTTATAACAATTTCCAAATTCTAAAAAAGTCATTTTTAATCACGAATGAACAATTGCAATCAACTCTACCGATGAAAAGGTAAACGACTTAAAGATTTTATTAAGAAGTCAGGTATTAGCAGTAGAGGTACACTGATTCCTGTATAACTTAAATTATATATGGAAATTAGACAAAAAAATATTTTAGAATTTCGGGAGGAAAATTAAATTCCACATCATCATTTATACAAAATATCAATATTATGATGTTCATCAATATTAGAAATAATATAATGTTCTCAATTGTGGTAGAAAATATTATTTTAATTCAAATTAAAACATTTAAAAAATAATCAATCGGAGATGAACCGAAAACCAAAATTAACCGTTATTTTCCTCGGAACTGAACTAATAAATCTATATGGACACCAGTGCTACTAATAAGTTAATGATTTATTACTTACAGTTAACGAGAAAATATAAATTCTGTAAGATTTGAAACGTAATCTTTCAAGAAAATAATATTACAATTGAATAAAAATGATTCTCGTATTATTAAAATATGTGTATTTCGAATTTAAGTTATTCTTGAATCCCAAGAATGTACGTGGGTGCATAATTGATCAACAATAGATATCGTCTTCAATGCAGATAATGCTTATTTTGCGTCACCGCATGTAAGTCATGAGTTTGTAAAACTTTCTAGAGAATTCTCGTCTGCGGCGGGGAATGTCCGCGACAAGTGCAACAGGGAAGTCTGCGTCGCACATTTGCATCGTGAGTAACGGATAGAATATGGCAAGAATCGGATACACCTAGATTTATGAGGTCAACTGGTGGCGCCAACCGCGATCGAGTTGCGTGGTGGGCGAGGAGACTCGTGATCCGCGAGGGAAGACGCCACCAGCCAAACACGTCGACTCTTGTGTCTAATGATGGGAAATTAGCGTCTGCAATAGCCAGGAAGTGATTTCGACACGGCCGACAATGGAGCCCAAAAAAAGATGACATTGAATGAAACAAAAAAGAAGTCTCATTCAAGATATATGTAATAATGCCGGGGTGAGAGGCGGCATGTATGCTAATTGGGCGCATGTTCTCTCTGTATCAATTCCAACTAAGATATCCTTGTAACCCTTAGTCGCTGTTTTATTTTTGGGAACACGCATTGTCCCTGTTGTGTTTATTTATTTTTAGGGTCGCGCTGAAATTAAATGGGTTCGATGTTTGAGCGTTCTTTTGACATTGTTAATTATGCAAGACTGAGGATTGAGAGTGCACAATTAAATGCGTCACAAGCGGCGTTACGTGGCGCCCCATCCGCCCACCGCGCCGTGTGGCGCCAAACGCCGTGTTGTCACCGGCGCCGATCCCGCCGCGACTCATCGGCTCGCGATTTATGGCCAATCGTATCGCAGTTACTTACAATAATTGAATGTGCCGATTCACCGAAACCGATTCGTTGCCGATGGCCACTCCGAGAGGACCGGCGAGTTATTGCCGCGGAGGTCAAGCAGTTTGGAGGGTCCTTCGTGGATTGCCGTGCAAAAGGACGCCAATTATGTACGATGCGAAGTATTCGATGGGATTACATATTTAGACCAGTACTTCCCGAGGGACCCCCAGAGGATCCAAGGGATTGATAGTGGTATACTTCTTTGATGAATTTAACTTAGGGTGTTGATATTGACTTAGACGAAATAGTTTCACGTGTTATACGTGCCTAGCACATAGGCTAATTTTTAATTCGTTTGTAAAACAATATCATTGTAATGCTTCAGCCTCTGTATTCGCCGTACATATCCATATGCGATTTCTTCTTCTTCTCGAAGATGAAAATACATAAAGAAGGAAGACATTTTGCCAATACTGAAAAGATAACAACAGAATCGCCGAAAGGGCTTAACGCTACATGAAAAATGATAGTTCCAGAAGTGCTACGAAGATTATAAAAAGCGCTGATATAAGCATATGATGTATCTGATGAGGACTATTTTAAAGGGGACACATTTACTATAGAGCAGAGATGAGCTACCTTTTTTAACAACGGGCCAGCTACCAATTTAAAAATATTGATAATGAACTCAATGTATCTCAATATTGACAAAATAAACCTCGGGTAAAAAATACAGAAATAAAACACTTCACGTAGTCCGAATGGGGTCTATCTGTAATAGAAGAGACCCCAAGCCTTTCAAGTCAAGATATCGATGATATTTTTCTAAGAAATGGATTATTAGAATTTTCTAGTAATTAATATGACGCGCAAATGACACGCACACCCGACGATATCCCGCCGCAGACTGAGGACACGCCGCCGGCAGACTGACCGCCAAATTCTCGCGGTACGTGTCACTAGTATTCGTTTCAATCGCCCTTGGCACATCGTACTGGATGCGATCGAGAAAAACATTGGCTACAAAACGCGGCTACAGAAGAGTATTGTGGTTTTTTATTAATTTTTCGCAATTGTGCAATCGCCCTTGGCACATCGTACTGGATGCGATCGAGAAAAACATTGGCTACAAAACGCGGCTACAGAAGAGTATTGTGGTTTTTTATTAATTTTTCGCAATTGTGGACAATAAAGGTCAATGTTTACTTATAATATTTATTTTTTAGACTTTTTTTTGGTCGAATCTCCGTTCTACTCGCATTAATTTTATTTTACGTACATAAAAAAAATATTGGTAAAATGAATAAGAAACATCCATAGGGTTTGATCTGATATCCTAATCAATAAAAGTCATTTTTAAAATAAATTAATTAAAAAACGTGGTACATTTTTTTTGCTAAAAAATCTTTTAGGCCAATACGTCTGGTCCCTTTCCACTCTTTTCACAGAGTAGAAAGGTTAAAAGAATTATTCGAGAAAAATCAAAACTTGCGGTCTTAAATAAACCACTTCTACACGGCTAGGTTAATAGAAATACTATTTCTATTAACTTAATCTTAGAAATTTACAAGTTAAAATGTACAGTTTTCGAAGGGCCGCACGGGCCCTGCTATAGAGGGTATGTTTTTTTATAGTATTTTAGTTTTAAAAGCCAAAATTTTAAGACAATTAAAGGCATATCGGCTGAAAAATGGTGCTAACTAAGGATACTGAAGATTAAATTATACTGTTTGGCTTTTGAGCGAAAGAAAAAGGGTTAACCCTTTCGCTTAAACACGAATCTGCAAATTATTTTGGCATTTATGTTGGCGAAGTGATCTGTATGCACAGTTTTAGCACTATATTATTACTAAATTAACAAACGTTAACTATAATTAATTAATTTAAATTTTTAAAACAAACAGCACCGTTTAATTACTTTTAGCTTACATCTAGCGACAAGTTAAAGTCCGAAAGAATCGCATAACCATTCGTGTGCCCATGAACATCATGGGCGCCGCACTGAAAGAGTTATGAATGAAACCGTGCTTGAAGGGAGTTTCTTAGCAGTATTGATCATCGTAATAATGAACAATTTTAATACATCACTCATGAAAACTAGAGGCGCGGAGCGTAAATACTAAGATGTTACTGTTACTAGTTCAGTCGTCTTTTTCACCAAATTCTTGCTGATATAATCTGGTCTAATACATGTGTTGGGGATCTTCTCTACTTCATTTTTAATTCATATTTCCGACAACTATTAGTTTCATCGGATTGATAGTAGTTGACTTTCGTGGTCCTCCTTTCTTGTAGCAGCATTTTTTCTGCCACGAGTCCGCTACGAGTCGCAGCGCAACACAGCGCTTAGCGACGAGATGATCCCCTCCCCCCCGCCGCCGTCCCGCATCTATCCAATACACGAGCCGGCCCTAACTAATACTAATACTGCTAAAAGTTATTAATTTGCATAGTTTATATAAGTTGATTATGATGAAATTTATCGATTAGAAACTGATTGAATAATTAAATAGGATATTTTACTGCAGCCTTGTTACATACAGCCTCCAAACAACCAGGTGGTAAAGCGCAATTAGAGCACACACGACGGTAATAATATTTTGCGACCAGATAACAATAAATTTTGCAATCAATATTGATTGAACCGATTTTTAATGCCCATTAAAAATATTTATTCGACCGGCCGAAAAAGGAAAAGAAAGCTCGCGGTCTATAACTCATACGTAACGGCGTCGGGTATCGAATAAAATCGAAAATGCAAAAATTTTCATAATAAATATCGTGCGAATGCGATCTTCGACAATGGGACCACGGGGACCGAGTCCAAAATACGGCTCCAGAAACGCACAAACGCCATTAATTCGAAATAAATGGCAACAAAAGAGTCGAATAGCGATTGAGATGCGCACGAGCATATAATTGGCGAACGAAAAAAAGTATATATTTCAGATTTATGGTGTAATAAAATAATCCTGTATCTATGCAAATCCCGGCTACGATTTACAACGAAATAATATTCAGACTTAATCTCTTCTTATAAGAAAACTCGGCAATAAATCTTTATTTTAATACTGTAGATAACAAAAAAAAAATGTAAATTATTACTCGGTGATTTTGAGTCTTGAGAGAATGCCTAAATTTAACTTCCCCCAACGCAAGAAAATTATCTAAAAAGCGTAGAATTAAAACAGAGGTGATAATTTAGTGCAGTGCATTATGATTTCGGTCAGTCATGCAATAAAAGGGAGGTGCATGTACTAAATAACACGTGGATCCGCAAGCAGGGATATTAAACATTTTCTCATATAAAATAAATAATAATCCGAAACAATTTTTTATTCACGACAAATTAAAAATAAATAAATTAATAGATATTTAATATGACAACATTGAGATGCCCTGACCAGTGTTAAGAAGTGAGAGGTGTGTGAAATGGAAGCGTTGGGTGAGATATGCGATACCGACACGCAATCGTACCGAATTAATTTTTCGGTGACTTATCAACGAAGATATATTGGGGAGTTCATATCTCCGTATATATATCTCATTGTTATCAAATTCACTTTGGCCATTGTATAAAACTTAATTTATTATTATTAAAACATATAAGATGATTTTATTTTTTTATTATAAAATTATTAAGAATATTTTAACGTTATTAATAGGTATTTCTAATATATGGCGCTGAAACGGTAACATATTCCAATTCTATTCAAATCCGCCCACAAAAGGTTAAAATTATCTCGTATTTAATAATATTAATATTACAAAAGCCACTTCCCAGTGTGTTTATGCAATAAATAACGGTATTTATAATATTCTTGAGCATAATAGAAACAAATCCCTGAAACCCAGAGGAGGAAAGGTGCGCTCGCGCCATATATTAGTCCCGGTGATACTTCTATGAGGACTACAAAAGGGGTTGGGTGGAAGAGCGAGAGGGCTGGGAGGCAATAAATCCATATGAACAACGACCACGCCAAACGGTCGCTCCATTATCACCCCCGTGTTTGAATAATCACGGGCAATTTGTCTACTTTTCGGGTTATTCAATGGACTCACGGTTTTTTGTATCGGCCACATTTATGGGAACATCATATGTTTTTATCCCGCCATTGTTGGGCCTACACCTCACTAATGCTTTGGGGATCGGGTAGGCCACGGAGCCCTATGACAAATTGCCGCCGGCTTCTCTAATTGTTTCCCCGCCATTAATAAAAGCGATGGAACACCCCTAAAGATAATTGACAATCCGTGTTTGACAGGGATCGACAATGAAGAATCAAGTAATTTTTTATCGGAACTTTGAACGCAGTTAATCAACATTAGGCGTGGTTAACAATTGGATGGATGACCATTAGAAATCATTGCGAATTTATATTCATTCAATTATATTTAGCCGAATGAGATTATATAAAGTAGAGCCTTGTTTTACGTGTCCGGAATTCACGCTTTCCCGCAAGGGGAAAGTCTTTAAAAAAATAGTAAAAAAGTAAAGTAAACCCCCTATAACGTCCATATAGGTTCCATGTTATAGGGGGGTAATTTAATACTTCTTTTTTACATTTTTACTTGTTTACCAGCGCAAATGACTTGACTCGCGCGATATCCTTTCGTATTTTGGCTGACGTAATCTTCCTGCAACTTGCGGGCAGGGAAGATCAACACGACATTTTATTAGTTAATTTTGTAAAATTATAAAATATTTTTATGAAAATTCTATTTAGCGTTTTAAAATATGTACGTTATAGGAAAAAATTGCCGCAACCGTTATAAGGGGGGACGTTATAGTAATGTACGTTATAGGGGGGTTTACTGTACATATTTTAGATGCAGTGTATTAGACTTCTAAATTAAAAAAAATACTATCAAACATTGTTCTTGGAAAGCTGGAGTCGACAAGGAACAGGAAGACGAAATAGAAGATATTACGGAGCAATACATGCAATTAATAGCTGCAATCTATCTGGAGAATCATGTGGATCTTAACAATAATGTAATGACTTTTGAAGTTATAGAAAACGACGATATAGTGGAGTAAACTTAGATAGAAAAAAGAGTACGCTATAAGTACAGTCAGCCCTCCTATAGCGTTTCCTCTAAAACGCTGCTTTTTACAAAACTCCTTGTCAACCAAACACCATTGACCTTTATTTCGCTAGGCAATATCTAAATTGACCTTAAAAATATTAGAGTTTTGTAGAGAACAGCGATTTACAGGAAACGTTATAGAAGGGTTGAATGTAATATTTAAATTCTTCATACATATCTGACGTTTTTTTAAATAATGGATTATTCTAAGAATAAAAATAGTTATTCATGATATGCTTCATAATTAGGTCAACATTTTAGATGTTTTAACTAATCAATATGACGTATAAATGACAACGCTCTAGGCCAGGGATGAGCAACACGCGGCCCGCGGGCCGCATGTGATAAAGATTTTACATTTAAACATTTTAAAACCCCTAGTATCCCGCTGTCACATTGTACCCTAGGCGGAATCATAATCTTATTCCACATATAGCTTTCTTCTTTTCTTAATAATATTTCTATTAACCTAGCCGGGTTTATTTGGGATGCCAAGTTTTTGATTTTTCTCGTATAACTCTTTTAATATTAACTCTATGATGCGCCAAGTGCGATTAAAACGTATACTATTAACACGTGCCGCGAGAATTTGACGGTCTATCTACCGACGGCGTGTCCTCGGTCTGCCGCGGGACGTTGTCGGGTGTGCGTGTCATTTACACATCATTTTAATTAGTAGAAAAATCTAAAACATCGACCAAATTTTTAAACATATCAAGAAAAACTATTTTTATACTTCGAATAATCCATTTTAAAAAATATCAACAACATCTTGAAATGCTTAGGGTCTTTTTCCATTATAAGTAGACCACGATTCTGACTATGCGGATGGTATCAAGCCGCCTTGACAGATCGGTTTATGAGTGTTTTATTTCTGTATTTTTTATACTAGGATTATTTTGCTAATAAAGGTATAATTTGAGTTCATCACTCAATTTTTGTATTATCGTAGATGTGGCGCGCACAACATTTTTAAATTTGTAGCTGACCCGTTGTAAAAAAAAGGATGCTCATCCCTGCTCTAGGCGATGTCCCTTCGCAGACTGACCTTTCGCCGCACGTGTCAATCGCACGTTTCACTCGCACTCGGCAGATCGTACCGGATGCGAGCGAGAAAAAACATCGCGCGCGTGGCAACTGCAGGGAATATTGTTGTTTTATCTTGTTTTCGCAATTGCAGACCATAAAGGCCAATGATTATTTATAATATTTCATTTTCAGACTATTTAAAAAAAAAAACAAAAAGTTTGTAGGATACAAACATGTAGAATATAAATTAAAAGATTTATTCGAGAATAATCATAAACTTAGGGTACCCAATATACTCCCATCAGCACGGCTAGGTTAATAAATAGAAAAGAATATGTTATCTTACATATTTTCTATTTGAAGTTGTCAAGACTGTACTGCAGTTGTTGAGCTGTCAGTTTGACGACTGCGTTTGTCTGAGACCTAGCATTCTAAGCATTAAAAATATATAAATATTCTTAATTATTTTCCGAATTATGTGCTATTGGACAAACGGTTTATTGACATTGCTTTATATTTTTGATTAATAAAATATTCAGAAAAGGTTACAATACTCATTCCGCGTTTCTGTTTTAGCAGCTCTTAATAGTTTAGCTCTTTCAGCGTCTCCTCAATGTTAGTAAAACGTCGTTCTTTCTTGTTTTTTTTTCAATTTCGAGAACAGGGGGTTTAGTCTGACAAATACAAGGCCTGAGGCATCATAGAGGAGCTGTTTATGGACAAAAATCCTTATACATTCTCAATTTACCATAAATAAAAAAAACATTGAGTACACGTGATCACTTTCGAATCAATTAAAAAATAAGCATCTAGCCAACAATATCAAGATACATCAAAGGGAAGTGTATCAACTTTTACACCATGTGAAAGTCTAAAATATTTCATATGCGTAAAGTTAGATATAAAGATAAAAAAACAAATGGAGATAGACCAACGCAAGCGTTATTTATGAACAAAACATTGAATAAATATGTCAATGGTTGCATTTATTTGATTCCTTAATTTTCATACATTTCCTAGTCTCGATTAAGAGATTTTCTGGAACCTGACTACCGTATAAATCGAGGGATGAGTGTATTTAGTTATGGTCAAGTCCAGTTTAGTCTCAATTTTACTGGTTATTTAAAAATACATTTTAGTTAATTAATTGTGATGAATCGATTTGGGCACAGGTCATAAAGACAAGATCGTGTCCAGATTTAATGAAAATTTTACAGATTTTTTTGCGGTGAGATTGTCCGATGCGAAATGTCGAAAACATGGCAGAAATGCTAAAACATCTCTCGCGTACACATCCCAAATTAGGCTGGCCGTAAACAGCGTTGTTCGCAAAGCGACGCCAACAATTTGCATAATTGCAACATTTCTCGGCACATTTGCCTCAATGCGAAACAACAAAATGTCAAATGTCCCATGCGAGAAAGAATTAAATCATCGTTCACACGGGATGACACGGCTCGTTAGGAGACGATAATAAAGCTAAATACGGGCCGAATGAGGAATGCTTACGGTTCTTAATAAAACTGTCATGTCTGCCACATATCTCCGGATATCTTCCGACCGTACATATTTCAATCTGTCATATCTCCGCCGATCTACCCAACGTTCGGACGACGTCTTCATATGTACACGACCACGCGGGTCGCTCCCGCGGTGTCAAAAGTGGCACCGCCGACTAAATTAATTTATTATTTATTCATACGCGAAGAATTCTCTACGATGGTTTAGTATTTTCTATCAACTGATATAAAAAAAAATTAAAACAAATATTTAAATATAAATCAGCGTTCGCATGACGCCTGCGCGTGGAATTATTAGCAAATATGCAAATGTTGCCACGCCCCTTTATTTAAAATGCGACGTCATATCATAATACCAATGGAAAACGTTCGATCAACGTGTATAGTGTAATTAAAAAATTTGGCAATCGGTAAAACATTTATTTTCCGGAAGCAGTGCTTCCTAAACTCTGTGCACACGAAGCAGTGTTTCTCATAAAATATATACATAAAAAATATATTGTTTTTACGAAAAATTATTTTGGAATGTACGAAAATAAAATTGGTATTTAAAATACGCGCAAATAAAATAAAAATAAACATATTCATTCATTCCTCAAAAAAAACATATCATTTGCCAGCCACGAGACACTCACTCGCTGATCGTATGGGCCTTGTCAGACTCTCTACAGAAGGAATCTGAGTCTCAATATATATTTATATAAATTAACAAAATATAATACAGTAAGCCCTACTATAGAGCTCCCTTTTAAAACGTAAATTAATACTAATAATAATTGATAATACAATTAAGTTTCTATAACGCGGTTTTCTGATATGACAGTCAAAAGTATTTCCACATCTGAAGTTGATTGAAGAGATTCTACTTGACAGATGACGAAGACTTAACCCATCAGTCACGGGGGCTCGAAAACAACTGCCCGAAGGGGGTATCTCAGATACCCCATGCATTCTTTCGTGAATAACATTTTTTTTTTTAAATAATTCAAAGAATAAAAATTGCTCTTTATAACGAGACGATTGTCGTAATTTTTTTTTCGTAATTGTAGACAATAAAGGACAATGATTACATATAATATTTATTCTTTAGACTTTTTTAGACAAATACAAAAAGTTTGTGACATTTTAGATTTATATTAAATTATATATATTATTCGAGAAAAATCAAAAACTTGGGAGACTCAATAGCGGCACGGCTAGGTAATTAAAATCCCTCCTGCGAACATCATGTCAAAATTCGCCATGGCTTCTATAACGTGGTCCCGATTTCCTCGTTATAGGAGGGCTGACGGTATATATATAATAAAATCGCGTAAAAAATACATGAAAACTCTAAAATACTTTCGGTATAAAATATATTAATTATTTTTTTGGCACAAAAATAAAAAAAACACACACATATAAAAACGCCATATGTATTTGTGTTATTTTATATCTGGCGTAAATTTCAGATACAAATATATTAAAAATATTGGTATATAATAATAATAATTAAAAATCTAGTATTAAGTGACACTCTGACTGTCCTCTTTGTGGAAAAAATGAAAAGAAGAAAATCAGAGGTTTAATAATCTGATGGAGGAGAAAAAAGCCCAGCCTTGATACCCTCCAAATTGCCCAGAACAAGTATAAGTTGGAATATACTAAATTAATAATGTCCAAATTGGTATGTTGACATTTCTCATTTAAAATAAAAAATGAAGATCAAATGAGGGTAAAATGAGGATCAAGGGTAATTTATTAACATCCTCAATGATTTCGACTACAAATAGAAATTAGTCAAAAAACAAATAATTCACTAATATTAGTTAGGAAACTATTGTGAAAAAAAAGTACAGATATATTTAAATATGAAAATTTTCGTTACAAAGGGGTGGAAGGGTTTTGATTACGCAACTACAGTAATTGAAATCATCATCATCATCATCATCATCAGTTGCCAGCCACAAGGCTCTTCACTCGCTGAGGGCATGGGCCTTATCAAACTCTCGAATGGCAGTCGAGGCCAAATGAACCTAATAGCAATCCTTTCATCATGGGAAAGGCCTCCTCAGAGGAGCGAAAGTATCAAGACTAGACCAATTATTAGTCAACAGATAAGGGTTTTCCTTCCCAGGGTATACTGGCTCTTTGGTGAGAAATCCGTTAGAGAACAGATTTATTTATGCACATAAGGATGACAATGACAAAATATTACAAACATGTACATATTTTTTAACATAAAAACATAAACATGGCGGGTATCCCCCCCCCCCTAGGGTTGTGAGTTAATAAATAGATATTCTGAATCACTGTGAATAGCGAGGTGTCATTATCCTTGATCCTACGACGAGATTCCATACCGAATACATACAAGACAATATTTAAAGTAATTGAAATTTAATGAAATATTTTTTTCAGCTTCAGAAATCTCCTCATACATTTAACTTGTTTGCGAGCACTGTAAACATTTATTTGAATAAATTAATCCGATCGTACATTCGTTCCCACCGAGCCGACATGTGAATTCTTCGTGTTAATTTGGATGCCACCTTCTGCGCTGAAGCAGAGGGACCTACTTCTCTCCTTCAATTTATTGTGAGTAGCTCAATGAGATAAGTGTGGTAACATTACACCTGGCGAGGTGTTCCGACTACCGGACCCCTGTTGCCAACGCTATCTGATGGTGTCGGATGACGCTACAGCATCATTCGAGAGTCTGAAACGTTACATTTTCTAGCACGAATCCATCCACCGATCGATGGAGGATAATTCAATTTGAAATCGGCGGCCATGTGTTGTTTTAATAGGACCGTAATGGAAAGGATGCATTTAAATGCTAGGAAGTGCCACCACTCGCATAAACACCTGTCTCTTTTTATGGATATTCAGAAACAATGCGAGAAAAAAATTCTCGGGCACTGGTTCGGCGCCACAGGAACTCGAACCATTTAAGCTTCACATGGGCTTTTGTATCATTTTCGGAGCTTTGTGCAAGGTGTCATCTTCCGTTCCACATTCGAGGAATAAATACGGGTTTTATTGATATAAAAAAATATACAAATATTCGATATAGAACAGCTGCTGCTTTGAAACTTTTAAATGATTATCAAAGACAAAGAGAACAAGAAGCGATGGATAGCTTTGTACGAATGCCGCATATGTGAATGAATGTTCGGCAGAGATCCTCGCGACGCGATTAAGGATGCGGGTCCTATCAAATTGAAAATTGAATAAGGCTCTCCTCTCGATGGTGCAAGCGGCCGTTGAACCCGCGGAAAAACCACCGACAGAACTTCATTGGCGCGGATGGAAAATGCCGATCGGTGACGCAACGCCTCATTAGTACCGAAGACAAAGGAATTCCACTGTACATCAATTACAATAATTAATTATAGACCAAAACGATACGGATTCAGATAATCGTATGGGTTTTATAACGGAAATGTAAGCCAGATCGGTATCGCCGAAAACTAATTAAATACTAGTTTATTATGCGTGCGAGTTTGATTGAGAACAACGACGTTAGATACAACGATTAACGTGTACGTAATACAATTAAAATATTCCGAGAAGCTGGCGACGAGACCTGGTCCAGAACTGAAGACCTAGGAGATAAGTACTCGTATTAGACGGGGCCCCGAGGTGTTTTAGATAAAGACGAGACAGTTCGGAGACGGCTTCGAGGGCCGGACGATGAGGAAAGCTTTTATTTAAAAATCGAACCGACAATGCGTTTAGTTTGAAGTTGTGACATATAAAGCTCAATGCATATTAGCTTTTGCAAATGAATGAAATTCCCAGATGGAAAATGATTTTAGAACTAATAATGGAATTTTTAACAAATTAATCACAATGCTTAACCTCAAGTTTTTGATTTTTCTCGAATAACTTTTAATATAAATCCTAAACTTTTTGTATTTGTCCAAAAAAGTCTAATGAATAAATACTGGTAATAATCATTGTCTTTTATTGTTAAAAACCAACAATATCGCTGCTGTTGCCACGCGCGCGGTGTTTTCTCTCGCTCGCATTCGGTACGATGTGCAGAGTGCGAGTGGAAAGTGTGAGTGACACGTGCTGTAAGAGCTCAGTCTGCGGCTAAACAGGGCCGATAGCGTTGTCATTTACGTGTCATATAGATTAGTTAAAAAAAAATTTGAAGCATATCATGAATAAATATTTTTTATTCTTAAAATAATCCATTTAAAAAAATATAAATGCTTAATTAATTAATTCGGGGAATGTGACGATATGAACGTATGACAATTACATATGTAATAGTAAATAAGAAATATATTGATTCGGGATTTTCTAATTGCGCGGTTTTCAAATAAAATTATTAAAAAAATAAAATCCAAAATAACGATTAAATTTAAAAATGTTAATCCGTAAAAATGATAGATCGATGTTCCGTTGTGCTCTGAATAAAATTTAATGATAAAAATCACTTTTTTCCTTTAAATTTTCTTTAATTTCGAATTATCGGAGTTTTGGTGTTTAAGTAAAAAGTTTAAAACGTGGAAATAATATTTATCCATTAACAATGTCATGATATCTCAGCTTCTATATTCCCTGGACATGACCCCCTGCGATTTCTATCTATTCTCTCGAAAATAAAAAAAACATCAGAGGATGACCTTTGCCAAAATTAAGGAGATAAAGACAGAATTGTGAATAATTAATGTATCAATAGAGTCATAATATTTTTCTCTATAAAACTTTCTTAATTGGAATACAGTCAAACCTACTACAGCTTTTTTACGTCAAATACACCCTTTTGCAAATCAAATACAGTCAGCCTTCCTATAACGTTTCCTCTAAATAGCTTTTTTCTACAAATGCCAATATTTTCGAGGTAAAGGTCAATGCTCTTTGGTTGACAAGGTATTTTGTAGAAAATAGTGATTGAGAGTAAACGTTATAGGAGGGCAGACTGTATACCCCTTTGCAAATCAAATTGACCCTTTTTCAATAGACATTTGAATAGAAAATTTGATTTGCAAATTAGGTCAATTAGATTTGCAAAAAGGTGTATTTGATTTACAAAAGGGTGTATTTGATTTGTAAAAAGGTGTATTTGATTCGCAAAAGGGTGTATTTGACGTAAAAAACCTGTATAGCGTTGATATTGTCACCAGGATTGGCAAAATCCGCCCTATAGAAGACTCTCACAACCACACAAAGTTTTTAAACATTTTGTAAATTTAACGAAATTAATACCTCAAACATTTCCATTCACATATTTTAAATTATCTAGTTCTATAGTACCTAATAGTTAATTGAGGATTGAAAATTTAGCGTTTTATAGAAAACGGTGATCTAGACATCTAGACACTATATCCCAACGCTCTATAACAGATTGCGCTATAGGAGGGTTAATTCATCAGCACGCAAATTATACAATTCTAACTTCACGCGGTTTTTATTAGCAAGGTAAAACAATCGCTTTAATTAGTTATATCCAATTTTTTTATTTTTTAGTATTATTATTATTTGTACAGTTCCCCTCCTATAACGCTTCCTTTAAATCGATATTTTCTACAAAGTGCTAATATTTTTAAGGTGAAATTATATATTTCGTAAATATATAAAATTTTCCAAGCGAAATAAAGGTTACTGCTCGTTGTAAAAAACAGCGATTTAGGAGAAGCGCTATAGGAGGGTTGACTAATGTTAAAAAAAAACAATTTAATGAAATAATCCGGATAATCTAAAGTGCTAAAGATCAAAAGTATCGATACGTGATCTAACATGTCGATATCTTGTATGACATAGTCCTTTCATCGTAGGTGTTATTAATTTTTCATTAGGCGTAACGGATGCGCCAGGTGAACCGCGTGCGTGTGGTGTGCGCAGGTCACAGGTAGAAAAACAAGACCGACACAAGCCTCACCGGTCGAAAACCACTCAATTTATATAAAACACTCAAGACTGGGGGATAAGGCGAAACAACAAAAAGAATTTCAAACGATTTCACGGAACGTTTTGTTCAATGGGTCCTTTTTTGTCTTGGCTCGGAGGGAACCCATTTACGTGGAGGGACAGGGGGAACACGAGGACTTACGACCTGGAGAATTATCATTGATATTAATGGCATCGTAAAGTCGGATCTCTCACGGCGAGCAACATAATATGTACGACGATTTTTTTTTTGGAAAAAAATAATAATTCAACCGGGAATACGAATCGGCGGTTTATTGAAATCGGGCCCCGCAGAACGGCTGTGACACTTATGGACCGCTTCCAATTTTCTGGGCGCAACTGATACTTTTCTTGGACGCTAATGCCAAATCGACTTAAGTGCGGTGGCCAGATGGCCAATGTCGACAGGTGTTTGGCGCAAACAATGCGGTATGAGTATTTAAATTCATGTGACATGTCGTTGATAACCTTTATAAAAAAAAAGTAATAAAGCTTGCGGATCTACTCAACGTCTTAGAAATTCGAGAGATCCGCGAGTCTTTTGAAAGTACGCGCCAAGTATATCTTTCTTACAAAATGTAATTAACATGGAAGCTGAACAGAAAAAGAGGAAAAACAATAGAAAGCATTACAAAATATAATCTACAGAGATTTTTAGATTTAAGATTAATAATTACTAAAGACGAGCAAATAATATGTAACAGACAAGAAGCGTTTGAAATGGGGTGCTATTGAAGAATGTTTCCAGGGAGCAGGGTCTTCTAGACACTGTGGACTTTCGAGGATCGAAATATCACCTTCTGCGGATAGAACGATGGTTGGATAGAAATAAGCTATCGTTTCTCCACAACTCCATAGAATAATACGGGATGGTCACAAGAATTTAGTAGATCTCTATGTCTGAACAAAGATTAGACACATTGCTTTAGCCGTTTTTTTCTAAAGAAATCAATACATCACGTTCTAGGAGGAACTGTCGAACTTTTTATAGAAAACCGGGGTATAGCAAGGAGCGTTATAGTAGAGTTAACGGTACTAAGTCAAAAATTGGGATAACGTGTTTCAAAGACAATACTTAAAACAAGCAGATAAAAAGCAGCTTGATGATGGTGCTTATTATTAATATTAATATATCGGAGAAGCGATGAATGGAAGCAGATTCTACGGATGGCGATTCTTGGAACAAATGATAAAGACCTTGAAAGTGTTAAGCAGACGTCATTCTACAGTATCTAGAATTTATAGATCCGACAAGTTATAGCACTAAGCGCTCTAGAGACGGCTGATGGAGAAACCCTATTTAGCCCCTTTAATCCCAGCATTTTATGCATAGAATATGCGAAGAATCCCCAAGTAATTTTTGATAAAAATAAATAGTTTTTATTATTTTTTTTATTTCAGCTAATGATTTGTTTAAAAACATAATTCTTTCTGTGGGGTCCTTACTGTGGAATGTATGATAATAACTATCTTCAAATATGAATAAAAAAACATAAATAAACAAAAGTAAAAAATATGTATTATTAAAACAATATAAACTTTGAGTTTGAATCATTTTTAACCTAATAATGAATTATTTTATGTAAAGAAATTAATTGGAAATGAAAATAGAAAATGATTTTTAGTCAATATATGAAAAAATAAAATGAAAATAAAAAATGGACATAAAAAAATAATAGTATTGTTTCCCAAAATTAGTTAAATATCATGAACCCTTCCAGGAACTAATAAAACTTTTTTTTAATAAATTTGTATAAAGGTTCTTATAATTATTTAATACATTATAAATAATCTAATCAGTTTTTTGGACTGGGTTGCGGAATTTTTTATATAAAATAAAAAAAAATGTATGAACAAAATACTACATGCATGTTGAAAATCAATAACTCGTCATAAACTGTGAACATGTCACCCCAGATGTATAAATAAATACACAGGAAATACATCATTTAAAACAATATAAATTGTAATTAAACGAAAAAAAATATATTTCGAATATTTTTTTTATGAAAGTTTTGAGGCCGATGATTGGCCCCTTGGGAATTTTAGCATACGCCAGTTGGGCAATGTGATGGAATCTGTAGAACTAAAAGAAATAACTTGAGCAATTAATGAATCAAGAGTGTAGGTAATAATAGTTCTTCATAAGACCATCAGCTAGATAAAGGCATAGAGAATGGATGAATATGTTATGACGAAGAGGCTGAGGATAAGGTCATGGAGGAATGGTCTGATATAGTGGCAGGCAATGCCTTAAGAGGGACTGGACGAGTTAGGGAGCGTTCGTAGAGGAGGTTAAACCCCATTTTGTGATCTAACACCGAGTTAACGATGACCAAACTTCCACGCTCTAATAGTCAACATTATTTTATTATAAGTATATTGACAAAAGAAAGGCCTAAAGTTTGCTATACTTAATTAACATTTTAGGAATTTGTATACAGAATTTTTGAGCTGGAATAAAAAAATCTGACTACATTTAGAGAGACATCTATTGTTCAGATGCTGCATTAAAAAAATCGAATACAAAAATAGCTTTTTCTAAAAACGGCTTTAATTTTTCGCATGAAAGTTAATTGTCATTATACGTTTGGTCGTATGAAGAACGTAATTTGCGGCGTAAATAAGTCGATTGGCATCTTGGCACGGTGTCGATTCGGCCAAAACAAGATTTACCATCGGACTCGATTGCATGTGGAAGTTCATTAGGGTCGAGTGGTGGCTGCACCCCGGGCAAATACTACCGAATTCGGCCATAACAATCGAGTAATTGGACGAATAAACAAGTCGCCGATGATGAACGCGCCGGGGTATCCACTCCATTACTCTCTCCGATTGTCATTGCCGTCTCGATCACTTTTTAATCGAACGCCTCGGCAAAGGAGAGCCGCTGGTCGGTGCTGATCGATTCGGCGGCGGTGGCCGCGGGCGTCGCAAAAGTAAGAGCGGTAACGGTCCTCCGGTACCGACGCCGCCAGACGACATCGACCCCGTTAATTGGAGGAGAATCCCAAGAACATCCGAAACGTCAGCGGCCCCTCTTAGAATGTGGATGGTGTGGGCGCTGATTGCAATGCATGTCTGCAGAGAGCCGGTCAAGCCTTGCGCAGAGATCATGGGAGCCCTTGACTGTTCGGCGCATGCGTACGACTGGGTAATAAGCCTAGTAACATCAGGCAACGCACGCTGGTACACTTGTCCCTGACGTATCTTGACATAGTAGCCAAATCGAATGCGTACATTAACGGATCTGTCACGGCGGCTCGAAACCAACGGCTCTAGCCGAGATATTAGGGGTACCCATAAGTAATGTCGTTTTTTCGATGCACCATCTTTAAATCCTTTAGACAAAGAGAACGGTTTCTTTATCCCTCTGACGACAATAGGAGAGACGTGTCCGTCGGAACAACATCTGCGGAGCTGTATACTTTTTCGATATCAGTTGAAAAAGAAAGCGACAGCGGCTACGAAGGATATATGCGAGATTTACGGTGACATATTGGATGTCAGGAAATGCCAACGATGTTCAAAAAATTTAAATCTGATGATTTGTGTTTGGAAAACGAGCCTCGAAGTGGATGACCCGTTTAGGCGGATGAAGCCGCCGTGAATTCTGCAATCGAAGACGACCCCATGCTGACCATTGAAAAATTATCGGAAAAGGTCGGTACATCCTGGTCCAGTACTCAGAGAATCCTAAAAGAAATTTGGGAAAGATTAAAAGAAGGAGTTTTGTCCCACGCATTCAAGCGCGGTGACCTCATGTTACGAAATTTACGTGTGAAAAAATTCAGGATCTTGGATGGGTCAGCCTGTTGCATCCTCCATACTCGCCGGATCTCGCACCATCTTATTTTTACTTATTTCGTTCTATGGAACATTTTCTAAGAGATCAAAAATTGCAATGCCTTAAAAGAGGTGAATACAGCCCGTACAGACTACTTTCAGTCAAAACCCGCAGAGTTTTACAAGAAGGGCGCATGGATGATATGAAAGAAAGGTGGCAGAAGGTTATAGATAATATGGGTAAATATTTTGTATAAGAAAAGTTAAATAAGGTATAAGAAAAATTGTTTTGAATTTTATTGAAAAAAACGACATTACTTATGGGTACTAATATATAGGTCCTTTAGTGCCACTTGATCTATGGTAGTGAGAAGAATTGCTCTGAACCCGTTAGGTGCGGCGTGCCGATATATAGGCAAGGCCATAGAAAACTGCTCGCGTTATATAACGATACGAAACTTGGTAAACACATGGGGAATACGTGTCCCTATCGGCCGATCACTCGAAATTGAAAATATTGGTCAGTACTTTTTTTATTAACATTTTTTGTCCAAACATAACGTGGATTTTTCTTAAATACAAAACAAGTTTTGAATTTCATTGAAGAAAAAACGACATTACCTATGGGTGTCCCTAATATCTAGCTTATGTGTGATGTATGAAATTAAACCGCAAATATTTCAAGTCAAGAATTGATAAATCCTTTGACAATATACTTTGACATTTGTTTTAAAAATGACTTTTTTCTGAGAATAAAAGTAGTTATTTACGATACGCGACATGACATGACCCGCGACTGAGGCACGCTCCCGGCTCAGCGCATGTGGTTTCTCCACTTCCACAGCACGATATTTTTTCTCGCTCGCACTTTAGCGAGCGAGAAAAAAACGAGCACTTTTCTTTATAATAAAAATCATTAATTATTTATAAAATTTATTCTTTAGACTTTTTTAGCCAAATACAAAAAGGTTGGGACATGTAGGATTTATATTGAAAGAGTTATTCCAGAAAATCACAAACTTGGGGGTCCCAAAATCAGCACGGCTAGGTTAATGTTGACTGGCAAATGGGTTTCAAGTGTAAAAAAAATGGAAAATATATACATATTTGAACAAAAACAATGCCGCTATGATGCCTTAATCTCGGTATTCGCCAGACATGAAACTTCTTCCTATACTCGAAGATGAAAATGCCGACATTTTGTCAACAATTGGGAGATAAATTCATCTGAAGAAGTTAAGTCCCTTTATAAATGAGCAACAGCGGTATGGATTTAAAAGAGTCCTCACACCATTGTGAGACCCGGGACTCGCTTGGCCTCGACTACCATTCGAGACTTTAATAAGGCCGAAGCACGAGTGAGTGTCTCATGACTAGCAAATGATGATGATGAAATAAAGTTAACTGAGAGACATAGCTTTTTATTAAATAAAAACTAATGTGATGCGAAAGACAAGAGATATCTATTCAATTTTATCAATTTTAAAAAAATTAATACAAATCTGCAGGTCACGTTTTAGAGTCCATTCTAGGTTAAGCGAGAATTTTCACCAAGAAATTCAATTGCCAAAAAAAATCTGGAAGCATTCAGAGATGCTTTTCAGTAAATAAGTACTAATGTGGAACAGAAGAAAAGATAAAGCAATTAATTAAATAATAATACTCTTAAAAAAATAACTATCGAATGGTGTACGTGTAGGATAGTTAATTTTAAGTATCAGTGTTGCCAAGTTGAAGCATGCTAGGGGTTGGCCAAAAATGGATGTATGCAGACCAAATAACGGACTATACTTTGAATTATAATATACAGTGTACGTCGGTCTGAGCTTTGGGTCGGTCGGTCTTGAGTTATGCCGTCCGCCTTTAATAAAAACGAGATACTACGGAAACTAACTTGGTTTTAACGTGTATATACAATATTTTAGTTATCGGCTAAAGCAAATTGCTAGTATATTAACGTCGATTTTCTGTACTTTCGCAGACATTTGTTTATCGTTTGTTCTTATTAACCGTATATATGTAACAAATCCTCTGTATCTTTATTATAAAACCTACATTTAATTGAATTTATTTATTATGTAATCCTATATATACAATGATCATGTATTAAACTCACATTTCTAAGTGGGGTCTTGAAAGATATAAATTGTGTGCCGGTTATAGGTCGTCCTAGCTTCTTGTATTTCTCCCATCTATTAAAAAAATCATATATATTAGAAATTTGATATTACGAAGATAAATATATAATAAAAATCATAGAAAATACAGCAAAATACTTTAAAATTTGCTACATAATTGAATTAATTATATATATTTTTATTTATAATAAATGATTTGAGATATTTATGTAAATAGTAATGCGTTTGAATTAAAAAAAATATTAATTTATAAAATTACATAACATGCGCCATCTTTGTATGATCTAAGAAAGTAACTAGTGATGAACTGACGACTGGTAATTTTAATATGTAAAAAGATAATTAATGGATATTTTAGTATTTCTTAAAAATATATATATATAATTAGTATCTAATATATATTATTAAATATATTTATTTTTTATTCTAATACATGAATTTATATTAAAAGAGTGAGATTATATCATCACGGGGAATTTATGTATTGAATTGTTTTATATTATCTTATATTCTAGAACATACCATGGCCTTAACTGATAAAATAAATGCTGTAAACAATAGTTCAGTAGAATAAATAATTCATGAGCTTAGCGATATATTTATTAATAAGAGTTCATGATATTCCTGATAACAAAAAACGTTGAATTTTTCAAAAAATTAAATGAAATGTATTTGAAAATGATGGCATATTGAAATTCGCTTATTAAAATTTCTGAATGAAATAAGATAATTGATAATATTTAGCATAAGAAAACAATATTAGAGTTCGCGCCAACAACGTGTTGACAAATACGCAATGTCAACTATGCAACACACTATTATTAAAATAGGCAGTGGTGCAATCAACGATTTCGTAGTTATTATAATAAATAACTACAAGCTCTCGAATCTCAATCATTTTAATTTAAAAAACGCTTACCTCTCAGGTACAGCTTTTCCAGAAGTCATCTTAAAAGTGTTGGCAAAACAGGTACTGTCAAATCAAACACAAACGCGCCTAAACAACGCATATAGTGGCCAGGTAAATTAACGACCGCAAAAAATATTGCGTTTGATTACAGTCATTTATATAATTAAATAAATTAACGTAAATATTAAGTTAATATAAGATAATTATTATTTTGTATTTTAACACATCTAAAATTAATAAGTACGCGTATATAACCTGAAGAAAAACCATTGCAATCTTGGCCTAATGGTTGGGATGAATGCGCCTCTGCTGGTGCTTGGGAGGTGAATTGAAATATAACCCAGGTGACAAAGACCCGCGTCGGGTTAGAAGGCCATTTAAATAATTAATATATATTTTCATAATTATAGGTAACCAATATTGTATACAATAATACAAAATTATGTAATGTATATTTATTTAATATTGTGAAGCGATTAAATATTATTAATATTCTTACTAACTTTTTTTTATATAAATTATTAATCCACTTCTCATGTCTGAAGAACGTGATCACGTGCATTATTCACCTTATGGAGGAGCATGGACATGGGCTTAATGGGAGTAATAGTGCAATGATTTCCGGTTGCCTTCTGTAGTAGCTTCAGCTAAGCTTCAGAAAATTGCTGCTGTCCGCTTCCAGCTTATATTTTTGACAATTATTTTGTTGTGAATAATGGACCAGCGCCGCTCAAGATTCTTTGATATGGCAGCCCATCCAGTGGCGGATTTCCCTATATGCGCTCTAAGCTCACACCAATTGCCTCATTATTTCAGAGGGACTTAAATTTTAGCTCTTAAAAAGATTTATTTATTTTTATTACTTTGTTTAGAACAAACATAATTAATTATTTAGCAGTATTCCCTAAATTTAATTGGCAAATGAATAAAGACAGCTATGGAATGTTTTTAAGGTGGCTACTAAAGGGCCATATTTCAAACCATATGTACTGACTGTTCGGCAAACCATAATCCATGGATTCAGGCGCATAGCTACGTTGAAGCAAAACAATGTAAAAAAAATAAGGGAAAATCCGCCACTAAACCCATCAGGATATTAATTGCGCTCAGTAGAGGTTAATTTAATAATTTTTATTTTATTCTTAATGAGAAAATTTCATTGTCTGAATTAATTAAATAATACACCAATGTTATATAAAATTGATCTTAATAAAATTTAATCAATTTATCATATTTGTATTAACCTTGAATCGCTAGAGAAATTTGCATTATTATGTTCCGGTCATTCCGGTGTGTCAACTGTTAATTCACAACCCACGCCAGCAACACGTGTTGGAAGATTTGTTACCATATGATAATCATTTGTTGCCATATGATAATCATATGGCAACACTATTTCCGCCGTTTGCGCTCAAAACTTCCGGTGACGCGCTTGGGGATGCGTGTGTTGTTTACTCCGGGGCGTTCGATTAAAGGTATTTATATGGATTCGTGGCTTTTTGTTAATTCGCCTATCAATAAACAAATACTCGGCAATAATGACAACAATCAAAATGTAATTTTAAAGTTTATTTCGCCTCAAAATAAAAGCATGGCGGGAAAGCATTGTGAGCTCTAATTTTTAGTTAATAAGTTAGGTTAGAGTTGCGTGGTGGTCTATTTGCTTGTTCTAAATATGATTTATCTATGCAAGCGTAGGCCGTCTCCTCCATATCTGGTAATGCCTGTCTATTTCACCAAAAATCTGATTTTATTATAATGTATATTAACCTTAATTGCTTAAAATTAGCTTCTCTCTTCATCCGACATTATTTGCTACGTATGATTGATTGTACATTTAAGTCGATGACAACAAACAAACACAAATCAATTGCTTTGAATAGTTACTAAACAAGTTTATGTTGACAAGATAAGAAAAATGTGCTTGTGATAAAAAATATTTATTTACTGAGATATATGTTTTTTTTGCTATGTAGAGTATAATTTTATGTCTGCGATGGGGCGAGTCTTGCAGTCGAAGAGTTGTCCACCTCACTGAAGACAGGAAACAGTTCGACACCATAACCAAACAACAGTCGGAGACATGTAGACACACCTGCTTTCGAATATGGATATGGCACCAATGGATTCTACATCGCCCATTTACCGCACACCTGATTTTTCGAGATGTCTCCGCTCCGTGTCATTATTGTGAGTATACTCAATCTATTTCAGTATAAATTATGATGTTAGACGATGAAAACAATCAAACGTAGTTGGTAAAAAAATAAAAGAATATTAAGGCATTGAGTCCTTAAATAGGTCCAGAAATAGTCTAATGTGCCACACCAAGATATCACTAATTTGCATGTGTATATCGGTTTTAAGATTCTTTTAATTTTCAGAAGTGGCTGAAATTTTTAAATGCCATGACACAAAAGTCGGTTTAGTATGGCAAGAAGCTTTAGGAAACACTGCCATGAAGATAATAATTTCATCAGATCCGATCACCCAGCAACTAAGACGCAAGACAGCAAGCAAGGCGAATCAACTGCTCTGCCGCGTCCTGGTCGATAATCTTGATTATTCGTAAGCCATCTTTTGATCTTATCCATGGCGATAAACAATCTGAAAGGCATTGCTGAGGTACTACTTTGAAAAAAATCTGGTTTCTCGAGAACTTTTCTTTCTTATGAATTTTGACATAAGAAAGAACAGTTATTTGTTTTTGTTACACTAATAGTAGTTAGTTTTACTTTCATTGTTTGACAATATGTTAAGAATTCTTTTACGGTGAATAGAGTTCCACGATATGTTAAATTCCACTTTGATTACTAAAGTTTGTAGTAATTTTCGTTGGAAAAATCCATACGTATTTAGTCAATGTATCCACAATCATCATCAATTGTTTATATCTTTTAGATGTGGTTGAAAGTAATCCAAAATGGTCTACGTACAATGTTTCCAGTGGTTCTTATTTACAAATGGGATTTAGAAATCCTTTTCTTTTTTAATTCATTATTATGCAAGTGACATAATTTGATACATAATCTCTATAATGACTGACCCCACCAGCCACCCACGCTGTGTCCACAAATCGGTTTCCGACTTGCTTAACCAGCATGTATGCCTTTCGGACGTAATACTACACTCGCGATTATTTACATTTATGCCGGGCCACGTCCGCGCCGTGATGCGTGGCAGCCCCGCTTCTCAACTCAACTCGAGATTCTAAGTATTTAAAAATAGACTCTGTAAAGGATACATGAAACGGAGTCAAAATAATCAGAAGATAATGAAGGATTCGGACTCGGACCATGGCGATCCTTTACTTTCGCCAGTGATAGAAATGTAAACACATTATTGGACACAAAACAACATATTTATTCAAGAATTACATATTAACGGACATATTTTAGGTTATGTCGGCGCGTAAGTGCACACACATGTCATACCGACTGAATAACCTCGAAGAAAGGTTGATCGACCCGTCGCCCGATGAGTCATAGCGCAGCCGCCTGACGCCGACATTCGCGAGTTCATCAGGCGTGAACTGGTGCGCCCGATCAGAATCTCCCTGACGTGGGGAGCTTCCATACGGTTCTCCTGACTTATGACCTAGGCAGTGACCGCCACAGCGCTAGTCCGGTGCCTGAGGTTCTGCAGGGTCTCTGTCTTTGAGTCGTCGGGTATGACCGCTTGCATCTGTCAATGATAAAAATAAATTTAGTTATGTTGTTATAATATGGTGTCGATGGGGGCTGCCACGGGAAGGACGAGAGGAAATATCCAGAATCGTCATGGTGGCGTCCGTTGCTATATTGGGTAATAAACATTGTGCGGAAAGAAAAGGCAGGGGCGTCCGAGCGTCGACCGCCGGAGGCAGAGAGAGAGGTTGGCGGCGGCGTCAGGGCCATATGGGATCGTGGCGGGTGGTGACATCGATCAAGCCCCTAGATCCCGCCAGATGGCAGTAAATTCGCTTAAAGCGCGATAATTTCGCGCGCGGTGGAATAACCGCTACAACTCTACATTTAATCTCATTTATCAAATCAAACAAAGAGTCACCCGAGCGGATCCTATTTTTGGTCGAACGACCGAACGGAGGAGCCTCCCAGTCGCGAAGCGAGGAAGAAAATGAAGGGTTGGCTCCACCGGGGTGGAGCCACGCGAGAAAACTATAATAATAGACAACAAGGGTAAAAATATCAAAAATAAATAAATAAAATTTCTTAATATCGTCTTATCCTTCGGTCGCGGCTAGATTCGGGGGTCTTTGATCTTATGGGTTTACGAAACCAGCCCGACTCATAGTGTGCTTTAGAGCTCGCTCTGTCGAACTAGACCGGTCCATCCTTAAATCCTAATAACCTCACAGATCAGCCGTTGAATCCGTGCCCGACTAGGGCATGATACATAATCGTTGATTTTACTGTATATGTTGACTACCAAATCATCATAATCAGCCCTTAATTCCCCACTTCTGAGTGGTTCTTTTAGTTATTTTCACGATTAATTTTGTAAAGGATGTGGAAGGATTCGTGACTCGGACCATGGCGAGCCTTTACTCTCGCCTGTGGACGAAATGCAAACACAGTTTATACAGTTGAACACATCGACACATTTATTAATTATAAAGAATTATTCTGAGGCAGCTGTTAGATTCTGAAAGTAAGCCGCGTGATCGGCGGCGATCTGGTCGCTCTCTTAATCGACCCTGACAATAGCGGCACTCTGGCTGATTGAGGAGTCCAGAGTGTATGAGCACCAGCTTCCTTGATGGTCCTCGACGAGGGCCGACTAGAGCGGAGTTGCTCGACGTAGCATGCCAGTCTGCGGTCCCAAGTTGTGGATGCTGAGGCGGAGTCCTGGCTGATCTGGTTGGCTGCGCTGATTATAAGATCGGTGTCGGAATAAATGTCGGTGAAATAACCGCTACACTTCTATCGAAATTACCAATGGTTCATTTATTTGGTTCGGCTTGCACGTCCGCCTGTGCGATTATTATGTTAGCTCTTGTATTATCATCCGATATAGAATCCTCTTCAGAATCTCTATCCGAATCGTATTATATGGCATCTCTCGAAATCGCCAATGGTTCATTTATTTGATACAAAATATTTGGGTTTGGCGAGATCCCCTTTTCTTGTAAAAAAATAATAAATGTTTAAGAATCTGTGTGATCAAAGTTCTCTTTTTCTGCTCTATCTTAGGATTTGCTTAAAATCCGAGCTTACGACTGCAGGTGACTTTCAGAGTTTTGTCTCACTGGAGTTTTTCTTTATCATGCCGCTTGTTCAAAAACGTCCTGATAGTTTCATTAACCCTTTCAACGCGGTAAACGAAAAAAAAAAGTTGATTTGAAAAATGCAAATTTTCCATGAAAAATAAAGTATTCTATAAATTTTTTTTTACTTTTTTTTTGAGAATATCATGATTTAATACACCAAAAATATTCGTCAGGTTATATTTTTGGGGAGAGGCTCAAAAAATGAAATTTAAATATCAAAAAAATATTTTTTTCGTAAAAAAAATTATAGTGATTATACAATTATTAGTCATTATTTATGATTTTTTAGAATGGAGAATCATAATACCTATCCTAATACATGTTTGCTGACATAACGGGGCTGTCGAAAAAAAGATGAAGAGGAGGCAAAATAAGTTTTAAAGAAAACATTTTACTATAGCATGGCCTCTCTTTATTACTGAAATTATATTAATTTACTGAACTAACAGAAACTTTTATACTTATTTACTGTGTACTATAAACTACAATGTGATAAAATAATATTAACAAACATGTATTTTATTACAAACAAAACAAATTTTACAGATAAATTTAACAATATATATTGTTATAAAATTCATCATTACTGTTGTAAGTTTTTTATATGTTTTTTTTGTATGGTAAATTTCAAAGCAGGGGATAATACAGAGTGGAGGTTTGTCCGGACAGTCTTTGCAAAAATATGACGTTTGCTTTCGCTTACAATCGCCTTGACCTTTTTTTTTGCAGTTATTTGGCAAAATTGAGCAAACTAAACAGTTTGGTTTGCTTCCTCCAGATGATTCCGGAAAATGCCTTTCCGGGTGTCAACGATTGTACCAAAGGGATTATTTGTTCGTTTTCGACATCTAGTAAAACCGTCTAGCAATCCAGAAATTACTCTTTCTCTAAATTTTTTTGGACTTAATTTAGTGTTATTTTGCAAATTATAACAGATTTTTGAATTTACAAGAGCAATTTCAATTACGAAATGCCAGAGGGTTCTATACCACTTCATTGATTTCCTATTGAAGGGATATGTAGCACACATTTGATCGAATCGATCGACACCCCCCATATAAGCATTATAATTAGTTATTATATTGGGTTTTATGACAATCCTATTTCCCTTTTTTGATTTGATGGTAACTTTGCAGGTTCCAGAGTCTCCTACGGTCGATATCATATTTACACGACCAGAATCTTGCCACGTGGATGCCACCATGGTTCTATTTTTGTTTTCCCATATACGGTTGTCCACGTTTCATTTTCAACCCTTTCATTTCTGTTGGTAACCCCTGCCGATTCGATCTAACGGTGTACTTCCTCTACCCATGGCGGGCCTGCTTATCGCCCCAGATAACCCCGGGGCACTTGTGACCGCGAGAGATCATAACCGCGCTGCATACTGATGCAGAGCCGACTGAGCCAGTCCACTGGGCTACTGGTATCACCGGCAAGTTGTTATCGTTGTTTTGTCGATAGCGACGACCGGTGGCACGCGAGCCAAACGTTGACGCAAAAATATGGAGAGCGCCTTAGCGGTGAAGGTCGACCGGCATATGCCGGAACACCACTTTTGGGGTAGTCGTATATATATATAACCAAATTTATTAGCTGTAATATTTTAAGAAAAAAAAATACAATGGCGACTGCAGAAATAATGACATACATTTGTTTCTCTTTTTACACGGTGTTCATTCAGATTGATAAACTTATTATAAAAATGTCGAATTTTATTTTTTATGCGTACATAAAAAAATACATATTTTCTATAGAATAAACGTATAACCTAATTAATTTATTTCTATAATAAATTGTATCCTTAGAATTTTGAAAAAAGTTGTTGTTTTTCCGAAATATGTTGTTTCACTAACATGAAGGTTACTGATATTAATAAAATAAATAAATTAGAGAAAATGAAATCATAATCCCCGGTGTCATGGCTAATAATCCTACCTCAAATCATGTACGCCTCCCGTATTTGGGATTACACTCAAAAGATATTCCAAATTAAATATAATACTAATCAGAAATGACACAAAAATATTTTTTTTTACTACGATGGATGGATTGCATAACTGAAATATTTCAAAGCGCCTTTCATCCATATAAATATTCGACAAAGATTCTAAAGATGCAAGGGGAATGAGTCTTTCGCACATATATTCCCCCCAGTCTCAAACCACGACACTGATTAATTTTAGTATTATTTCAGTTGGATTGAATTTTATATTATTCGTTTTAAAATTATTTATTCAACGAATGATAGATGTGCTTAAATGAATGCATATTTTTTTATAAAACATGCGGAGGTAATGAGTCTCTTCCTCTTAAATACCCCCTGGCCAGTATAAAAATCGACTACTAACTTCGAAGCTCAGTCGAAGCTCAGTCGAAATAACTTACATTATCGAAATATATGTATGTTACCTACAAGCCATAACACTGCTTTATAACATTAGTTTAAAATAGCAATAATTGAGATGATAGTATTAAGTGATTATTTATTACGTGACGCTCAGACTGGCCACGATGTAGTAAAATGAATAAAAAATCAAAAACTAATAATCTGACAAAGGAGAAAAGAGCCCCAGCCTAGAATCTTTGCAAAGTACGAATGTCATGGCATTATTATCAGTTTGACAATGTAAATTACCCGCGACAGAGCTTAGTACCCAGATGGATACGTTCAACTTTAGGCGAAATCTATAAATTCTGGGAATTCTTTATGACACGCACGTATGAGAGACTCATCTTGTTCAACATCTTTATAATCTTCATCATACCTTTATATGCATGAGTAGCGCTTTATAATTTTTATGTCATGCCATTCATCCATCATCACATAAAATAAAAAATAAAATTAATAAAATGAGGGCCAATAAATATGTCCAGAGACATTACTCTCACATAACATTATCATATGCTAGTTTTATATCTTTTACGTAGTATTTAAGACCGTGATGATTATCTATTGTAGATAATTCTAAAGTGATTTATAACTTGCAATTAATATAATTCCGAAGCGATGATTTTTTTAAATAATCGCGTATAAAAAGTAACAATGCCACCCAAGAAATTATTTTTTGTATAATTGAAATTGGTTTATGTTTCTGAACCATGTTATTTCAAAACCGTGTAAAAAGAGATTTCGATGTACGTTACGGAAATCGAAGACTTTTGAGGTACAAAAAATAGATTTTTTAATTTAATATTGTTTTTTTGTAGAGTGATTTCTCACATACATTACTCAATGATGTTATATACGCATTAAATATTGTAGAAACAATAATTTAATATAATAAAATAGAGGGTTAAACAGGTGTATTATGATTTTATCCAGTGTAAAAAAACGCTTAGAATGCATAGCAATTGAACCGGATTCCGATTCGTATTGCGAAAAGGTTAAAAACCACTGCATCAAAACACAAATTGACCGTGACAGAAACGAGCGGATACAAGCGTAAGTGAGACGTACTTCTCAACTCTAAAAATCTATGGGAAATTCCAGCATCGTCGCTACCGTTGGAATTGTTTGGCATCACTGGATAATCGACGGGAAACTCGGATATTTACCAAAGCATCCCGTTCAATTGTTGGTTCAATCGAATGAAAAACAAATTCATAGATAGAGTCACGATGAATTAGTTTGGATAATCATTGAATATATAGGAATCGAATTGTTGCATGCGAAATATACGGATTGCACTCAATAACGAGAAAGCAATTATGGCATATGCACATAACCGTCTAGCTTTTGGCCCTCAAAAGTAACGAATCACTCTAATTATACGAATTTATTAATGCGGGTATGATTGCAATTAAAACGCCATAACACTATATTGGCGATGGGTGTTGAACCCGAGAAAGACTTGACGATGACACTATTCACTGATACAATTTATCATTTTCGCACACGCCACTTTATCGCACCGATTGAGTTTTGGCATAAGTATGTTGTTCGATTTTATTTTTTTAAATTGCAACCGAGGGGACGGGGCTGGGGGGAGATTTGGCCCCCTCGCCCGTGCACAATAATATAATCACTTTAAAACATCTAGGGGGAGATGCGACCCCCCGAAAAGATGCAAACGACGCAACACTCGACGCGCGTCCGGTCCGTTTTAACCCGTCGGAGCTACTGAATTAATAATCGCCACAATTGGACGATGTTGGCAGCAGTAATACAAAACAGTGTCTTGCGAGCACCAGTCGCGTATGTACATATAATCTCTGAACATGTGCTGGCCATATTGAGCGCGTGGAATGCAAGTGATTCCCACAATTACAACACACCGAGGAAAAAATCGCAGTTAAAATAACTGAAGCTATTTGGACCGATTTAGTAGCGCCGACCACCGCCCCGTCGATTTTTCAATAGATATTTGTAACAGCGAGCGACGTGTGCGATTTAATTCCGAGTTTGTTGCAATTTAGAATGGTCAGTGACTTCCCCTGTCTGATTTGAATATGCTTGGGGGAGGTCAATATGCGTTTACAGTATGTGGGAGGTGCAGTGGCGTGCGATGCAGATGATGCACGCAGCTCGTTTTGCATATTAATACATTTTATTTCAACAAACGTCTATTTTTGTATCGTTCATCAAACGATAATTCCCAAAAGCTCCATATCTTAATCTATACTCAGAACGCAAGGATAATGTATCGATAAATAATAGATGCTTTGATTCGAATATTATAAATGTCATTCACTTATATGTATATTGATTGACATTGTCTATTAATGGATTGATCTTATTTTTAAATTCACTTTAAATATTTGAGATGGCACTCAAGTGAGGAATGTACTAATTCAAGTGCTTGAATGAAAAGAATAACCAGAACAGCTAAGAAAAAAAATTAAAAGCGAATTAATTCAGATTGAAAAATAAATCAGAAGTCTGATCAATCTAAAATTTGCGCTTCTAACAGAGTTATGATTGATAGATAAAACTGAAAAAGCAGTGATGATACTGATAAAAAGTATGAAGTATCCATCGGTGTCAGAGTTCAATTTTTTTTTTAAATTAAGGACTGATCTGGGTAAAAGCTGGAGTCATGTCTTTAGCATATTTATTTGGCAGTTCTTACTCATTTTCAATCAAGTCGTAGTGAATTTCTCAAATATATTCAAAAAGTTAATATAAAGTTTCAAGAGTTTCTTCCATATGCCATTTATACATCACGTCGTTTTGTGCAATCATCCTTTTGAGATGTTTTTTTATTCCATGATAGATGTTGTAACTTTTCCAAAACTTTTTCAATGTTTAATCTTTTTCTGTTCCTACAATTATTTTGGCAAAAGTGATTATTGAATAATCCACTTGGAAGCTAACAATAACTTATTGATTCATCGGCTGTAGAATATTTATAGTTTTGGGAGATAATAAACCACATACTATTTTACATAATTTATCAAAAATAATTTTAAATTGTATGAAATATTTTACATAAACTATACCATTTTTTTCTTTTTGTCGTAAGTGGGAATTATCGTAATTTGAGAACTGATTGTATACAAGTGGAGTGTTAAATTTATTATGGTATTAATAAATCAAAAAACTTTCTTGAAATACAACCAGTTTAGAAAGTCCTGCGATTTATAAAAATGCTCTAAATGCATTATAATTTAATAATAATTACAGATTTTGATATAATTCTTTCAAAATTATATCATTCGAATAAAGATAAATTAATTAGTTTCAGAAAATTTGTAGGGTTTCTCTAACAGAAAAGTTTAAAGCGTTGTAAAAATCTCTTGGCGTAATAATTAAATTCAACTACACAGGGTGAATAAATTTGTCCTGGTTTCTCTAATCTATGTCAGTGATCGGTCACCTTTTTTACTTTTTTTATAATTCAAAAATACGGGAATCGGTGTTTATAGTATATATATACAAGTGTTTATTCGGCAAATATCTATAATTTAGAATTTGTATTCGAACGTCAGGCATTTTAAAACTGTTCAAAGGGTCCCCTGGAGCCCGAGTGCACCGCGTTACCGACCCCCGATCTATGATACGGATAGTGCAAATGTCATATTCCATTTCATTGATAAAAAATTATAACAAATATTTTTCTTTTATTATTACATATCAAGGATAAATATTTATACTGTCATAAAATCTAAAATGAGATAAAACATCTTGAGATAAGTCCATCACATGAAAATCGTCGATTGACCTTCCATACAAATTAGAAGTTACGTAAGCTAAATACTTGAAACGAGTTGATACTCAAAATTTCTCAACGCCGACCAGATAGCCTTCTCAAATTTTAAATAATTTTCAACACAGAAATGCATACACAACGCCTCTTATGCCGATTTCGAGATACCTACGCCTCCGTATATCGGATGCATATGCAAAATACACTTGCATAACCTATCTATGGATCAATATATTTGCATATTGAAATTGTATATGTATCTATATATTTTAATAGAATTATTCATGGACGATTGGTCGGTGCGTAACGCTACACTGGCTACATGTTTAAGTTCATTGTTCAATGACATATAAGTAGATAAGTCCATTAGCTGTTCTTCTTCCTGTATGTCTTTGAGTAATAAGATTATTTGCTATCGCATATCAAATATTCACCACACCCTTTAACGCAAATAATGGCATTATCGCCACATCCTATCTGGGTTATGAAAAATAAATTTTATCAAAAATCTAAGAATAATTATGTCAATCAAACGCGTTTGGCGTTTGCGATATGTCTGATTATTTAATGTAAACATTTTAAGATGAACATTAATTTATCTAACGTTATCATCTAAGCTGACACTAAAATCTATATATCAGTAGAAATAGTCATAAATTATATTAACATATAAATCTTTGTTCGTTTGCGTTTTTATTCGAGGAAATCTGATGAACAGCATAAAGTGAATCCGTTCTATTTTACTCTCGATGATCAAGAAGAAAATAAACTGAATGATTCATATACGTCAGACGAACATCATGCTTGCCAAATTGTAAAAGTATATTTTTAAGAAAATTGCGCAATGTCTATTATTGTGATTCTTGTTAATTTTAGAGTGACATATATTTGTGAAGAAAAAAAAATATAGTAAATAAATACAATTGCAATGCAGTGGGTGTGCGTTTCAGTAACCTCCGCGAGTATTTTGGCATCAGATGATCATTGAACGAGATGGTTTAGAATTTTCTATGCTGATATATCGTGTCTGGGTAACCCCATCGGTTCAGGGAAGTCTATGGCGTGACGACGAACGCTTCCGTTTGCACTCGAAATCAATGATTACGTTAGCAAGCCTCAGAGAGCAGTTTATTTGCAGAATGTCTAGCATGTGTTTTCAGATTTAACACGGTAGACTTGCACAATGGCTTCTGACGGAAGCGACAGGAGCGGCACCAGATCTGAGCACACGCTCGGCGTCAGGTGCCATTGGGATCATGAGGTGGAGCCAGTGAGATCGAGAGTGAAAAGACACGACACGCAATGGTGAGAAAAAAGGTAAAATTTTCTGAATAATGAAATTTTTAATTGTTACACGTTCTCTTTAACAATAGATCATAACAAGTCTGATCTCATTAATCTAATGATATGTCATAGGAAATATTTAATAATACATAATAGGAAAATTTTTGAATTTACGCAAAATAAAAAAAAATAATAATATAATTATGTAAGAACGAGTAATGGCCTTTACTTGTATTTACTTTACTATTCAATTATGTACACGCAATTGGAAAATTTAACAATTTAATTTCGATGTCCATGGAGGCATTTTTGGGCCTACCGAATACATGGAAGGTCTGATTTTTCTCCTTCTCCTTTTTTTTTATTATATATTTATATTAAATAAGCTAGTCGTAAATAATTTCTGGTACCATAGAACATATAGCTTGTAGATGCTAATAAAATATAAGAACTTAAAGTAAATTTAAACAATGACTTGGGAATGCAGTTAGCGCGAAAATACCATATTTTTTGTTGAAATTTACGTCGAGAGAATAATAAATTATCGCGTGGTAGAAAAAGTAGTTTCGTTGATGCACTGTGACTTAAACATGGTGAACGCTTTGAATGTCCTTTATTTCATTTATTTATTTATTTAAAGACAATGCGTGATTGGCATTACAGAATGACCCAGTTCGCCAATCACGCATAACACATAATAATACATGAGAAAAAAAAATAAATACTTTGTAACAACATATATTACAATAGAATTGAAGAAAGAATTATAAAAATTTCATATAGAATATCAACAAAACGGCTATATTTGACATCGAATATATCCACTGTTCGGCCAAATGGTTGAGTAAGTAATAGCTCTGGCTGCCGGAGAGTTTCTTAATTGAGCCTGTCCTCGCCTTTGGCGGAAGAAAAACACCGTGAACGGGTTCGATGGTAGTGAGAATTGGCATGTATAAGGACAACTCGCTGATACAAGGGGTTATGTGTGCGCCAACCAATGGCTTGAAAGTGCTTTGCCAGTAAATCGATCTTCTTTTCTCCCAGGGTTGCCACTGAGCAGCCCTGTACCCATGCGTTGAGGTATTAATTGGGGTAGAATCCATACTCCCTCATGTAGAGATAATTTAGAAATTCCTTCTGGATTACCTCTAATCTGAGTGAATTCAAGGCGCCCATATTATGGAACCTGATTCGAGCAAGCTCCGAACCTATGCATCGTATGGCACTCGTATGACTAAGGTGCTACGTATGTGATGAGAATTTCTCAAGACGAAGCCCAACATTCTTGACGATCTCATACACACGTCCGATTCATGTAAACTAAATTTTAACTTAGAATCAAACAAAATACCCAGATCTTTAACAGACGATTGCTTAGAAAGAGTTACGCTTTTTATATATAGTTATTTTTATTTATAGTTATACTTTTTGGTGGACATGTTCTGAGTAAAAAATATCAATTAACAATATTTTCGTTATAAATCATAAAAATCTCCATAAAACAAAAACTTGGGTTGATTAATTAAAAGTTTGGTTGCCGCATTAGCTCAGCAAAAAAAAAACAACAAAAAATACAGTGTGAATCTTCTCACTCGGAACAAAAACGTACTTTTTTCAAGACAATCATCACTGACGATCGAAAATAGATAACACACAGAAACAAAACAATGGATCGATATAAATAAACAGCCGCACCTGGTTCGAAACATAGCAGTACATACGATAGTAATAAAAATATATCAGCCCTCGCAAGTTAATGCAAATAAAAAATAGTCAATAGTAATATATGAAAATAAAAATTAAATTTATATTTAGTGTTATGCCGATATATTTAAGAGCGCCCTCTTCTCTCTAGCGCTATAAGTTTCATGTATTGGTTGGATGTGGGTTGGGGGAGCCTCGTCATTAAGCGCTATGTTGCGCTGCGACTCGGAGCAGTTCCGCGCCGTCCATACTGAGTCACATTTTAAATATACTTTTTTATTTTTAATCGTCCGCAGCACCCCCAAATATTTTACTTACGAGCCGACACTGATTATAAGTTATATTTTTTTTACGATTTTTTTACGGACTTGTAGCTGAGGATCAATGAGATCATAACAACGTACTTGCCCATATGCCAATGACGAATCCTTGAAACCCTGAGAGTCGATGATTACAGCTTCGGAACCCTCCGAGAATTAACACAACTCAGCTTATTAATAACAAAAGATAACGAAAGCAATTTCGAAGTCCAAAGGAGAACCATGCTGACAAAGCGTTGCTACTTTGGACATCAAAAGTATGAGATTCTTCTCAGGGAAGACCAAGGCCAAGCTCTACAGAACCCTCATCAGACATATGGGTCTAAATGTTGGGCACTGGCAGAGCAAGAGTAGCGACAATTGAATATCCTGGAGAGAAGTATTCTAAGACGGATATTTGAAGTTGTCGGGTTACGTGTCAAGGACGCAGGACTGTCACCGAAAGGGCTATGTTTAACAAGCCTTCCTGTCCTCCGAGGAGAGGAAGTTCAATACTGAATTGGATAGACTGTACAGTTGGATGGTGCATCATTGAAACTGGCCAGAAAATGGAGCAATATGGTTGCTGATCATGGTCTGGATGAGGTCAGGGCTCTACGCTAGGACTGAGTTAGCAGAATACAATATTTTCTTAAATAATGAAGATATATTAAGTGACTGTCTTGTCCCATAATTAATTCATAGAAAAAACAAACAACCAGTGCAATTAACAATTTATAAAAATGTGTTGCTGACGCTTATCGAGATGAAATGTGACACCGCCACGAAAGGAAACGCAGTACGTGAGAAAATTTAATTAAAATTCCCACATACACCAGACGAACGGAATAAGTTTCGATTTTCATTTTACTTTTACAACAAACGCATTGTAAAACGCACAATTAAAATGTAATAAGTCCGACGTTGCGCTAATCCTGGTAGCAATAAATCCATAAATCAAACGGCTGCATCATGATATCGCTTAAAAAAATTATATTGATTGGTGCTCTTGGATTCTTTCGATATACGAACAACCACATGTCGCCAATTATAGGTATACAGCATCCGCCATATGCGAACTGTCTAAAAATTATAGAGTACAGATTGACACGAATTCGGCATAACCGTTCGCTCAAAAACGGAAAACTGTGCATTCGAACGGATCCGCTGTGCGTGTGTGCAATCCACGATCTGTGCTCCAGACGCCGCTGATAAAAATATGGAATTTTATCCGAATCGGACAGGACGCGTTACATCCTCGCGATAACAACAGACAGGATGTGTTATGCAAAATTATTTAAATACATAAAAAAAAGTTACCTTATAATTAAGTCCTTGCACATCTTCTTCTAGGGAAACATCAGAGTACATATCCTCACCGGGATCACCTGTTGAACCACATCCCGATGAATTGAAACTGGATGAACGATACAATTGACTGTAATTAAAAAAGTTGAAATACATAATAAAAACAAAATCAAATAATTGCGTTTTACGTTTTTCGATACATTTTTCAATAAAAATGAATCGGAACGAAATTAATTATCAGAATATGCCATAACGACATAACACGCGGATAATATGAAAAAAATATATAATACACAATGCAACAATAAATTAATCGAAAACTTTATGAGTGATTTTATTGAGAAAAATTATATATAGAAAATGCGATTTTACATGGTGCGATTTATCAAAACGATTGTTTCTTGTACAATTTGATTCAGTACAATAATCGTTAGCATTTATACCAAGTATAAATTTGTCAATTGCACTAATACTGAACATCGTTACTATTGAAAAATAAGTCAAGATTATTAAATTACATAAAATATTATTATTAAAAAGTGACATCTATTGGTAAACATAAAAATATATACAGAGGAAAGTGCGCGTCGATAAAACAGGTATCTGCTTTACCGACACGATATATATATATTTTTATGGAAAATATATATTTTACTAAAAATTGTTTAGAGAATACTAATTATTATATTATAATTATAAATAATATTAAAAAAATATATATGTTACCTGGCGAGTGCATTGGATCCTAATTGGCGTTTGCCAGAGCTGTAATGAAAAAAAAAACAATTAATTACTGGCTTTATAAATTAAAATAACATAAAGTGCTTAATTGCAAAATCTCACAAATATTCGGAATAAATACAAATATATAAATTTCAGGTCAATCAACTAGCGCGCGTGGAATGAAATCACCGGACTGTGGAATTTATAACTGGATAGGTTAATTGTTGTTCTCAAATAACAATGTGACCATTGTTACGAAATTGTATCTCTGCTCAAAATACGTCAGTAGAAAAACACAAACGAAGTGTACACGCCTTTAATGCTTTCAAAAATGTTCAACACTGGACGTTTAAAAGACTCTCCGATCCAATAGCGCAGTGTCTGAAACAATATTTTTCAGCCGTGACATGTTCTGAAGACTTCTGAGACGGGCGTGCGTGATGGCACGCAAAAGCAATACTACGGATATCACCTTAGTAGATAATAAATCACAACGTGCTACTAAAATGGATGGACATATCATCACGCCATTTGCCATTTTCACTGGCCGAGTATATAACACAAATGTGGTACAATTACGATCAGGATGTGAATCTGTTTTGCAACGCGATCGGAAATTGCGATTATCCATTTACGAATTAATTGATACTGTGTACACTCGAATTACATAGGCAAAAATGCGATTTAATAACCACATTTTAACATTAGAAATCAAATATAATATGGAGAAGTATTATTATTTTATACATTCGTTTTCTATATATAACTAGGTTAAATTTCAAAATGTACATAAGCTTTTTAATGCACAATTTATTATAATAAAGTTTCAATTAAATTTAGATATTGGATTATTTAAAATTTTCATTTATTGTTTGTTTTATCCTGATAGCAATCTTATGAGGTTGAAAAATTCTCACAAAACCATAAATAAATAAACGTAATCACAAACCAATATAAATTTATTTTTTGATAATGTACCAATATATCCATCGTGCATAGGAGATTTGGGTCCTAACGTTAAAATTGTGTATTTATCTTATAATACTACCCAGAGTCTATCAGAGAGAGGTGCTCAGGAGAATCTCCAGACCTCGCAATATTAAGGGCCTCAACTTGGCAACTCAATATGTTGATACAACAATTTAGGGTAAGACAAAGTGAAACGAAATTTAAAATTAACGATAAGACTTAATTATGGAATCTCCTGTACTTTCCACCAGTAGGTTTTTTTTTAAAGGTGGCTAAAATATTAGTTTCTCTACGTCTCTCGCATTATCTCTGAAAGACCCTGATTTTTCTAGTATTGACACCTTTAAGGCCTAAAATTTAAAAATCAATTTTCCAAGATTTTTGTAATAATTCTAATATTATGTGGATGCAAGTGGTCATTGTAGTATACATGTACGAAATGCGTAAAAATATACCAAACAATTTTAAAATATTAAGAATTAGACATGATGCTGAAAAGATTATAAATTGTATTGTACAATTCATTGCGCAATCAATTTTGTTGATCAGGAAGATTTAATTCAATCTTATAAATGAAGACTTGTTGAACTTAAAGCTCAAAAGATTAGAGAAGAGGCCGAAGAATAAGAGCATTGCATCTAAATAAAATCTTCATAAAAAATCGTATTAAAAAAAATGAAAATTTGAAATCTAAAGGGAAAAGAAAACGAAATCAAAGGTGAAAGATAAAAATAGAGCCTGGATAAATATTTGGACTCATCCTCGAAGATTATATGAAATCGAGTCGTACTCAAATTTCGATGGAAGTATGTGAATCTATTCTATGAGTTTATAAGACCAACGAGTTTTTACTTTCGTTAAATAGGTAAGTCTTTTGACATATGTTTTGAAAACTCTTTAAAATGAGAGTCAAAAAGTCGTGTAATGTTATATAATGTTTAGGAATAGAAACAAGGCAATAGTGCCATGGCAACAGCTGAAAAATATGCAGTGTATACAAAGAAGGACTAACAACAGATGCAGCAGTTAGACAAATTAAATTGTCAAATTTCATTCTGGAAGCAGGACCTTGAGAAACGAACTAAGAGCAGGTCGCCATTTTGACTATAATAACGACTTTTCAAATGTAATATTAGAGCAAAATCAGAGCAAATCAACAAGGAAGATGACAGAAAGGCCTAACATTTGAAGAAATTAGGGAAAGACGACAAGTTAGGTGTATTCGCATTTCAATTATTACAACGTTGCTCTGGTGGGCTAAAAACGAGCCTTTTAAAACAGATAATGAAAAAAGAGTTACCTATGACAATATAGTTCGCAGAAGACAATAGCTTGATAAAGATTAATCTACTCTATCAGAACCGGAAGCAAATATTAATGGAACGAAGATTTTATTGTGTGTATGGTGTGACCGTTGGGGTATATAATCCATCGTGAGTTGTTAAAATCAAATCTAACAACTACTGCAGACTGGAAAGACATCAAGAGAACTCCACCAAATGGATCTTGTATACTCTTTTCCTAAATCCACTTTACTCCTCAGATTTTGACCTGACAGACTTCCACCGTCTCTGTTCCTTACAGGACTTTTAGATTGTAAAACCTTTCAGTTTTGAAGAGCAACTCTATCGGATCAGATTATCAAAAATATCTTCCATATTTTATAAGAACAAAATTGATAGGCTACCAATAAGATGGTGGAAGATACAGTGGAACCCCCAATTACACTACTCCGAATTACGCGCTGAGTTGAAATATTCGCCGCAAATCCCCCAATTGCGCAGTCGCATTCACATACAGTCAAACGTTGGCTAGCGTCTGTGTATTCAACACGTGCCAGGCTATACGCACACAGCCGGATGGCTTCACTCCCCCAACTACACGACTCCAAATAACACGGTCCCGATTTTAGTGTTATTGGGGGTTTAACTGTATACAGTTACAGTGCATAAATATCTGATATGACTTATTTATGAATTGTTTAACCTTATCCACTACGTGGGCCAGACGTATTGGCCCGAAAGATTTTTTAGCAAACAATTTGAAGCAATTTTTTTTATTTAATTTAAAAAAAAATTAAATATTTTTTTTAATCAGATATTAGATCAAACAAATGCTTCTTATTTATTTTCCCAGTGAATATCTCTTTTAATAAATTTGTAAAAAAATATAATGAGGATATCTCGAAATCAACGGCGTCGTCCGAAGGGGGTCTATTTATAATGAAAAATAGATACTAAGCATTTCAAGTCAACCGGTGGACATTTCACTCGCATTTGGCACACCGTACCGGATGCGAGCGAAAAAAAACATCGCGCTTTTGCCTACAGAAATGAATATTGTTGTTTTTATTTTTTTTCACAATTGCATTATGTTATTTATTCTTTGGACTTGTCAACAATTTAATATTGAACACGTCATTGAGGATTTCCCTGTGAAATCATCTATTGCGAATTTCACTTTAGCGCATGTGGGCGAAACAAACTACACAACAACGATAATGTTAAAAAAATACATTTTTCTGTATTGATTTGGCCGTATTTCGGTCAATAACCACAAAAAACGTCGAGATTATAAGAAATACCCTCGAAAATCTTTTCCAAACAATCACGCACAGCTTGACATTGACACATTATTCGTCAGCTTCACGAGTAAT
>JAGXCT010034088.1:0-54848 GCA_022495035.1 Philopotamus ludificatus
TAATAACGAGTCCCTATAGTTATATCAATACTGGCCAGATGAGGCCATAATACTATTTTTTTTCACTCGGAAAATGGAAATTATTAAATAATGTATGCGATGACAAATGTAATGAGTTATTGTAATAAAAAATAGATAATAATTTAAATTCTACGAATAAAATTGTAATCTTATTATTTATACTTAATATTTATATATTAAATTTTAAATAACTCAAATACTAATACAAGGATTGATACAAACAAATATTTTCAAAATCAGATACATCATATACAACGCCTTTTTCAACTAATTTTGACATTATGTGATCCTTTCATGTCTATATTTCTTCTTAGATAAATGCAAAAGAGGCTTAGGCATTATAACGGTGTTGTTTTTAGTCAAAAATGCTTTCCGACTTTTCCACTCGGAAAATAGGGCTTATCGGAATCCTTTTTGTTGCTATTTTTGTTCACATTACAAATTAAAAATATTTATTTTATAAATATTTAAATGGTATTAATTGTACATTAGAGCTCAGATATGTAGGTTCCATAACTTTTTAATATCACATGGTTTTTATATAGTATTTTACTGGGAAAAAAATGAAAACCTAATATTTTATTGTTATTCTTACTGTATTTAATTTAAGTGAATGTTTTATTAAAACTCTGTATTGGTTTTATTATATATATACTTTAAATAACGTTAAAGTCTGTAATTATTACGGAAGTTATCAACAGTTTTTATTTATGATAAATTCATCTGATTTCCTTTAGCTTCTTTTCTATGAATAATAGTCACATAAAAACTAATATTTATGCTGAATAATAAAAACAAAAGCTAAATAATTCCAAAATATTTGAACTAATTAAATACTTAAAAAATAGGCAATTGTCTCAATTAGTAAAAAATATTTTTAAAAGACTGACAATGTAATAAAATATAATGAAATTTAAATTTTCATTAAAACGCATTTATAAAATACCATTTTCAAATACGACGATAAGGAAAAATGTTAAAAAATCGGTTTTTTTTACTTTTTGTCAAATACTTTATGTGTGCGTTTTAATAACACCATGAATTTATACGATAAACTTGCAGAACAACTTTAAAAATAAACTAAAGTCATGGCTTCAGTTTTTGCCTAGATTAGTAAAGGTCACCTGATTCAGCAAGCTATTATTATGAAGTTTATAAAGAAAAGAAACCGAAAACTATACAAACTAACTGGATTTGTTTACATATACGTATAAGAAAAACTAACACCAATCATCACATGATTTTATTTTATTTATTCGTATAATGTTCCCTTAAAATCTGAAACAAAATAATAAAAGCTATAATAAATAACTTTATTGCAAAGGATCTTTGATTTTATCAACAATAATAAGTAAGATTTACTATATAATTCAAATAAGTATAGACAATAACAACTCTGATAAATACCCAACAAAACAGTGCAAACATATGTACATATTGGGGTACAAACATCCTTGTGTGCATAAATAAATCTGGTCTCTAACGGATTTCTCACCACAGAGAAAGTATGCCCTGGGAAGGAAAACCCTAATCTGTTGAATGATAAACAGTCTAGTCTCGATACTTTCGCTCCTCTTTCCTTCTTTCTAGGGAGGTCTTAACCCATGATAAAAGGATTGCTATTGCGCGACAGGGCTAATAATCACTTGCGACCAGCTGCTTGAGACTCGTTTTGGGTAGATGTACATATGTATGCCTGTGTATATCTATATAGGTGTGTGTGTGTGGTCGCTCGCTACTTGTCACTTGTGACTCGTTAAAAGCAGATAACGCCTTAGAGAAGAGAACAAACGAATACCGAGGCAAACCCCCTCTTTCTTGCCTGGACACAGTCGAGAGGGTAAAATCCGATACCAACATGGTAGAAGATGTACGTCCAATGCCAGCAATGGCCAAGAGAGGGAAACTCTTTACAAAAAACCGCATACCAAGACGGCTCAGGTCCCCGCGGTATGGACACGGAAAGAACCCTCACGTCACGTGTGAGACTCAGGTTCCTTTGGCCTCAACTACCATGCGAGAGTCTGGTAAGGTCCATGCCCTCAGCAGAGTGAGAGCCTCATGCATGATAGTGATGATGATGATGATATAGTTTTATTAAGTGGATTAAAATTACCATATTATATTTTACAGATTAAATGATAAGAGATTCAATTAAACGTTGAGTAAAATTAATATTCTAAAATAGGACCCTGTCGTAAGTCGAGAACTGAGAGTGCACTGTATTTATTTCAATGGGGATGCCATCATCATTCTGTGGATACTGGGAGAATGGTGGTCTCTTTCATATTTTAATAACATTTTTTTTATGTTTTTGGTCAAACAAAAAGGGCTTTATACTAAAATTATTTAAGAATCTATCAGTGATTTATATCTGATATTAATATTAAATAATCAGAAATATTATGTATTTTATTTTATTTATTATGCAAATGGTACTTTTGGTAATATATGCAGCTTGATTGAATTATCGTGTAATCAAATATCTCAGCTAATAATACGATTATTACTTAAAAACAAGATAATCAACTCGTGTAAATGCCATGTTGATTTTCAAGATTCCCACAAACATAATAATAGCATTTTTTTATAGAATTCTCACTAATTATTAATTGTATAAACATTATAATTAATTCACCGACGAACAAACAGGCCAATTTTCGCAATTTGTCACGTTTCGTGCGATAAATTGCTGAAAAATAATTGACAATTCATCAAAAATTATTTTTCGCCCGAAAAATCGATGACCTCACAAGATCGCCGATACCGAAGCCGGTTCCTCGCGCCTCAGGATCACCGTGGCAATTTGCCGTAATTGATGTCTTAATATAAGAGTGGCCCACGTGCCGCTGCAGGTGGACTACTCATCATCAGCGGACCCTGACTAATTAACCGACGCCCAGCATCCCCAGCCCTCGAATCTGGTAATTAAGACGGATCAGAGCGCATGCTCCGCCCGATAAACGATCCTTTCAATACGTCTCGCGTATCATTAGAATTATTGAGAAATTACTTGCAACTGCCAGCGATCGAGAACGGATTATAACTGTTAACCCTTAAATTACCGTATCGAATTATAAAAAAATATGAATTATTTTTACAGATTTAATCGTTATTATGATTCGCGGCTTTTTATGGGTTAAATGGATCGTCGATAATCACGTCTCGTATCGCGAGATCGACGTTAACACAATGAAATTGCCGCGATTTATAAACGGTAGACGACGAGTGGCTGAAATAATTCCAATTATGCAAGTCTGCTTCGAAATGCATGTGCATTATTTCAGAGTTTCATCATTGAATCGATCTGTAATTATCAATAATGGGCGAGCACCCCACGGGGCCGGGTTATCTTCTAATACTTATCTAAATAACCTAATGCAAAATAATTATATGCATCTCCTTCTGTGGCCGGGCACCACTCGGGCAATAATGGCTGCCATTAAACATTTTCTGCAACAACAACAAAAGCTTTTATACACAGCGGTGCAACTCGGTACCCATCAACTAAATTACATACATTTTTATCGTGTGTATTGGAGGCTTTTAATGGAAAAATAATTTAATGCAGCTGCAGGAATCCGGAACTCAATATGTATTTAAATCTTTCCGTTTCTGATATTAGTTAATTTTATTTTAAAATAAATGAAAAATAATAATATATTGCAAGACATTAATTTAAAATATGAAACTCTACTAATGGGAATTCATAGAAAAATTGAAGATTCGTTCTCTAAATTGAAATAACCGTGTTATTTTTAAAAAAAAGTACAATATTTTCGTATAAGAAATAGTGTAAAAATGATAATAATGAAAACTCCATATATAAATTAAACAAAATACTATTTTTTAAGTTTTTTAATTATTTAAAAAATAATACAATACGTCTAATGTATCAAAATCTATACAGGCATACAAATCTGCAGGTCCTGTTAAAATTTTAAAGCCCGTTCTAGGTTGGGATCATAAGTGAAAAAATGATGTTCAAATTTAGAGAAAATTGCGAGATCTTGTGAATGTTAGTTAATAAACTATTTTGTTTACTTATTTACCCATTGGTGTTTTATTATATTATGTTTAACCATTTTTTCATTATAATGTTTTAAAATTTTCTTTGCGAAAATATAATGAATAAGATTATATCATTTGCTGTACGGATCCATAAATATTTCTCCTAATCTTATTTTACACATTCATGCTAATCAATATACTTTAAATAAATTAGGATTTTAAAAAAAAAATATCTTTATTTAAATTAATATTTTGTAGCATGAAGGTCAAGTGATTCAATGAAAATTATAAGTAAAGAAATATTTCTATTAAGAATTTTATAAAATTAACATTGTCGACATTTCTAGATAATTATTTTAATTGTAAAAAAAAGTGTAATACAAAATAATATTTGAAATCGTAAAAAAAGATATGTACAATATTTTAATTAATAATTCTTTAGAATTAAAAAAATGTTTCTACTTCAGACAATGGTTCTAGATTTATCTTGTTTAACAGATATAATAATAAAATTAAATGAAATCAGAAAAGAATGCCATTCATTCCAATTCAACTAATAAATTCAAAATATGCGACTGAAGTCATAAAATTAATTAAACAACAAAAGCATGAAAAAAATTTCACAATTTTCTTAACCCCATTCAATGTAAAGGTCAAATCTGCGTCTCCAAATTTATAAATGGAACTTATATTCTTGCAATTAAGCATTAAGATGAAAATCATGTTCGTAGCGAATGAAATACAAGAATTATATTCCAAAATCGCCCCAATTTTTTTTTTCAAAATTAATTATTATAGAATCGGATCGTTTTAACACTTTGATTCATTCGATATAGCACTGATAATTCGTCTCTCGGTATTTCAATCTACAATCACAATCGAGTGTTATTCGCTAATCGCATATTAACATCTCATTATTTTCAGCTGAACACAATCGTTTATACGGAGCGTCAAAACAATCGTACGATAGCACAACGTTGCCAAGATTTTCCCCACATCCACACACCCCATATCTACATGAATGTATATGTGTATCGGACATAAACGCTTCTCGTCTATATTAAACCATTAAAATCAACATAAACACAACACTAGAGTTTATAAAATGTCAAAACGACGACATAAAAACGTTCAATTACGGCGGCCATATTAATATGAGCGAGTTTTCCTCTGCTGATTTCCACGGCGCGTCCGGCTTAAGCAGTCTGAGTAATGGCGGGGGGAAGTAATAATTTTATATAACCCCCTCTATGCGATGCATAGAGACCCCAAACTACCCCGAGGGGGGCGCCACCCGGAAGCCCCACGCCGGGGACTCCGCCCCGTCGGACCCCGACACCCCTCCACCCCGTGTGCCTTCTTTAATTTTTCTCATTTATATGTGAGAGATATAAATTCGCCGAGACATTTATCGTATGGTGAGCACGTAAAATACCACACAATCTTTCCGGCATCAAAACTTATATCAACATTTTTTTTTAATTTTACATCATCCTGTACATATAATAATAATAAACATAATTAATGTATAAATATAATAAGTATAATAAATAACATCTTATATTTTTTTTATTATTAATTTATTTTGATCGTATGAATGAAATATAGTTATTTTGATCATTAATATGTTTTTATGGTTTTTCAGTTATTTTCATGTTATTGCAGTTCGATTGATATGACATTTTCCTAATGAAAATGCTTGTCTTTCACGTTTTCACACACGGCCACATTTATTTAACGTGCCTAGAAGTTGGCAGAATAAAAAGCTTGCCAAGAGAAAGTACAAGAAGATTTCTTCATTCGCAAAGCTTGTCGAGGTGGGGTGGGCGTAGGATTGGCCGGCGGGGGTCGGCCGAGCCGGGAAAATGCATAGCTACGGTTTGAATGAGAGAGACAAGGGAAGTTTTTCTTCATTTCATATAATATCGCGGGGGAGATGTGAGCGGGGTGGGTCTGGATGCTGGGTGTGGGGGTGGGCGACCCGAGACGGCCAGCCGGCGGGGGGAAATAACTTCATAAGTCCACACAGCGTGGCTTGGCATACTGATTAATATATAATAAGAGCGTGTAGGCAGCAGGCGGCACTGACCCCCCCGACTCACCGCCGAGAATCTACCCCCACTCCGCCCTCTTCATGTCCATCCATTTCATAACATATTTATTTTCAATTTATTCAATATTAATTTTTCTTAATTAATACTAAGCATTAATCAAAAATAAAATTATTTTACTTATCATTATTACAACTAATCGATACTGTGTATTTATTTATTAAGTCGAGTACAAAATTTAATAAAAATATTTTATCACAATTTTATTGTTGATGCACTTATCTGACATATCTTGACATTGATGACCAATTTATTGTTAACTGTCGAGGAACAAAAAAATGTATTCAACTTTGATTTAAGACAAGAATAAAATGTAGTGCCTTATTAAAATGTTAAATATATTTTTTTATTGCGAAATTTAACGCATTTAATTTCTCAACAAATTCAAAAAAAAATACATTGTGTTCTAAATTAAGTTGGTTGATAACAAAATTCAGAATCGGAAATCTAAAATAATAAAATCATCTGAAACCTGATTGAAACTGCTCTTTCATCAAATAAATATTGAATGAAACATAGCATGATGTAAATTTCACTCTAAAAGAATTATAACAATCTCTGTTCATCTGGAAAATTGATAGACAATTGAAATCGATACAGAATGAGAGAATCTTTTCAATCTCTGTAAATTTCGGGTTGAAAAAAGGATTGTTTTGTGTTTTTACAAAAGTCATTTTCTTAAATAATAGATTATTCATTAAATTTTTACGATTATTATTAATCAACATAATTAATAATCATAATATAGTTTCTTGCTATTATTCGTAATATATTATTTTTGCATTTGTATTAAAATATTTGTTTAAAAAAAGTCTCCTATTATTTTAGTATTTAGTTTTAAATAATCTACATATATAATATTCCTAATAAATTATGTTTTATTTGTTTTTCTCAAGATTTCTAAAGAATATTATGTAAAACAGCTTCATAATGCTTCATAATGTTGCTAATAAATAAATAAATTATTTTTAACCGTAAAAATAGATTTTATAAAAAAAGGTTAGGTTAGGTTAGATTAGGTTAGGTTAGGTTGTGCTGGCCAGAATACCGCTAATAGACCTTCTAGCCGAGGAGCGGAAATACCTATACGAGCACCAAAAACAGGAGCCGAACTCAAGAACCACCGAGCATCGAAAAAGAGTACGCCTTCGTCTGATAAGAAAATGGCAGGAGCGCTGGGACGAGACTCCAAACGGGAAATGGACCGAAAACTGATTCCAGCGATCGAAACGTGGCTTAAAAATCCCCAACATGTAGGGTTCCATCTCTGCCAACTTCTAACTGCACACGGATGCTTCGGAGAGTACCTCCAATGCCACGAATACGGAGAAGCGGCGGACACCGCTGAACACACTCTACTAAACTGTCCACGCTTTACGGAAGCTAGAGCCTAGAAGGAGAGACGGTAACCATCGAAGCCGTACAGAAACTCCTCATCGGTAAAGACCAAAAGCATAAGACGTTATCCACTTTTTCCGAGATAGTAATGCTAACAAAGAAGGAAGTCGAGAGAGCAAGACGGCCGCCAATCAACGGCCGACTTCATGACAACGGAAAGATCCGATACCAAGAAGGAAGCCGAAAGGGCAAGACGGCCGCCAAACAACGGCCGACTTCATGGACAACGGAAAGATCCGATACCAAGAAGGACGTGAGGTAAATTTTTACCCGAAAGTCAGCCACCACCATGCTGAATATCTAACGACAATACCGTGGTGGTGGTCGGAGCTGAGGGGTTTTAGCTGGTAAAAATCCAGCACTATCTCCTGAAAGGAGGTGTCTTTTAAAGATCTCCACTACTCCAACATAAAAAAAAAAAGCTTAGGTTAGGTTAGGTAAGGTTTTTAGGTATTTTATAAAAAAAAAGGTTAGGTTACATTAGATTAATGAATTTTTTTTTCAATATAATAATATAATTAAATAATCATCAACAACCGATGGCAATGTTAAAAAGTAAAAAAAAGATCACATATGACTTAAGCTTATTATTTTTTCGACAATTTTAGATATGAGACGTGTAAAAAAAATATTTTTAAGTAAACAGCACTGCTCTATCGTTTTAAAATTAGCGAAAAGATGTCCTAATCGTCCTAATAGAGAACAAGGACCAAAAAAGTTCGTCAAGTTCGAATGTGACAATTCTTCTCAATGTATATAGTGTCGATCTGTGGGTCAATAAGGAGTACTTCCTGGAAGTTTTATGCTCTTTGTGTGAAGCGATCCAAAAAAATCATCTTGTTTTTTGACATAACAACTCGTGGCAACTGCGATGAAAATACACCTGCTTAAACTTCACCGCTTGTTTGTGAATTTTAGTCCAATTATAATGACTCCATATACGTTGGACATGGCGTCTTGCATTTTTTTTATTCCTGAAAATGACAAAACACGAAAAGAAAACTCCCCATACCGAAAATTGCATTCAAGATGCTTTCAATATCGCTGACAAACGTGTATGATATATCTGATGATGACTAATTGAAAGGGGCAAAAATATTTCACATATTTTTTATCGAACCTCGTTTATTAAAAAAAGATTAAAAAAAATCTATATAAAATTACCAAGATTAATAAAAAAATAATGTATGTATAGATAGTATTTAGGTTTTATTTACCAAGTTTGTGTCATTGATATGAAGAAGAAAAAAATCGGATCATATGACTATAGAAATAATTCTACTAACTACATATATCTATGCATAAATCTTTGCAAATCCACATACATATGTATATTAATATATTTATATAAGCGTTTCTGGACGAATGTATTATAAGTACATATACATAATATTTCCATTCTGTACATAGATATATTATATTATGTATATATGTGTTGATATAGATTACATCAATCTGCTAATTCAAACTTCCTATGTTCCAAAAAAATACATTTAAATACGCAAAGCCATTGTCACCTAACACTAATAATGATCTGTGCTAAAATGGGACACGCTGCTGATCTATTAAAAAGTGAATCGAATCGTCAATAAATCGTTATCAGAGTGGGTTGAGATCTGGTTTTTGCGTCGAAAAGTGATTGAATCAAAAAAAGATTAAAAATTGCACACATTGAAGTTTCCTTGAATTTTTTTCTGCGATGGGAACGGATCCCCTGTCACACGCCAATTAGCAACATCGATTAATTACTCTGTGAAAAAAGCGCTCATGTCTCAGACTAAATGTTTAAAATTACTCTAATGACATTAACCGTGTACAGATAAGTGGTTTATTGCCGCACAGTATTTATTTAATTCAGGCTCATCTAAAAGTTAATTAAAAATTGTGCATCCGCACGATGAGTATGAGAATAATGACGATTTTTATCAAATTTTGCATTGAAAATAAAATTCAGATTAATAAGAAAATATTAGAGCTAGGGGAAGTATTTTTATAAAAAGTATTTAACCACAATATTTTCTGCATTTCAAAATGTCACTTTGATTTTTTAATTACTTTTTTCCAAGCAACTATAGCAATAGAGCAATTTCAGACATTTTATCTACAAACATTTATCATGCAATAAAAACATCTCAGAATGTTGATGATGATCGAACAGGATGATCGAATACATATGGAACAAACTTTAAAAAGATTATATTAAATATATGAATGAGGAAGTAGAAGATAGTTAATTTTAATGTATAATTTAAGTAAACTTAATCTGGAACTATTGGAAAATAGAGAATTCACTAACTAGCATTTAATTGAGGAAGTAAAAGAAAAAACAATACTAGATAAACTCGAAGAATTACCTAAAAAATGTGGTAAATTCTAAACTACATCATTTTATTAATTAATTCTAAACTGGATCTATTTGTGCTTACTGTGGAAAATTTGTTAATAACTATAATATAATCTGTAACAACGAGGTTTCATAGAACTCACTCCCTCGTGATCTTCATTATTTCTTCTATTAACTCCATGCAATGATTATGAAAGAAAGGTGCCTTTTCAATTATTCTTTCACGGAAAAAGGTTCCGAGTCATTTTCCTAGAACATAGTAAGGCAGTCGATTACTAGCAGCTCTTAGTTAGTTAATTTTGGTCCGGTTTGCCTTATAATTTGAAGTCTAAAGATCATTTACATCATCATTTGAAACCTTTGACAGTGGTAAGAAGAGCAATCACTTTAATATTTATTGCAATAATCGTTTCTGAACATCCTTTATATCAATACACGACTTAATAACTTCATTCTGTGCTTTATCGATATTTTTGATAGCCTTAATTGTATTCAATTGTTTCCGCTAAACCCGAAAAACATCTCGATCAGCTTCATTTATTTTTTGAATGAGTGGCGCGTTGTTTTGCTTAAATAATAAGCTATTGGAGTTTGATTCATAGGATGTAAAGTGGTATTCAGAGGTATGAACACCACTTCAATGAGAACATCAGTGCAATCTCAAATTCTAAAAGATACCCGGCGTATTGTTAAACATCAAAAAGCTCGAAGTTCAACTTCAATATCCTCGCAATATTTTTTATTGTTGAGCAAAAATAGTATCCAACCTTGAGGTTACTTCGCCTAAAACGCTGGATAATAGTTTTTAGAATAACCTTTCATGTCACGATAATGGTTTAATTTTATATCTGCGGATGCATTTCCGCCGAGAAGAAGAGTTAAACGATTATTTGCTCCTTTACATCCAGAAGCAGTCTTTTTCTCTATGAAAATATACGTACGTTTTTACGTTCATTTTGAGTCCCGTCTCATCACAATGTTACAATTAAATTTGGTGAATAATTTCCCCTTTTCAAAGTTTCACGGAACTTTTATGGCAATTATTTCTATATTTTTTGCTGTGAAAATCGACTTACAACCGTTTTAATTTAATGGTGTAATAAAACCCCTTTATAAGGTGACAACTTTTAGAAAATTTTAAAACAATTTTATGTATTTAATAAATAATACTACATCTTAAAAATATTTCAACTCTATGAAAACTAAGCAATTACAAGTAAATTTCAATATACTCACAATCTTTTTTAAATAAATAACTATGATTACTTATATAATAACAATAGATTTAATGCTTTTGAAGATGAAAATCATTTAAATTAATAAACAAGTTTTAATTGATCTCATAAATATTTTGTGATGATAACATTTTTTTCACTTGTCCACATATTATTTAGTAATTCTATATCTAATGAAAGCTTTCAGCCAGATATAGGAAAATTTAAGAATAATTGTAATATATTATAAAATCAATTTTAACCAATCTACAACAGTAACATATTTTTTTCCTACTCTTTTATCTTTGAATAAATAGATTTTTCACAAAATAACTTTGCCATCTTTACATGCTTTATTGATATATAAAAATGCATCAAATTAGTTATGACTTTTGTCTGATAATTTTTTTTTTATGAGTGCAAAATCATTAATCTTTTGGGCTTTAGCGAGAAAAGTATTGTAAAAATTAAAAATATAAACTCGAGCGATGTTTAACTGTTTAATTGTTAAAAAATGTTATTTATACGATTAATTATTTAAAATAAATAACACGTTTTAATTCAATTCTTTCTTGAGATATTTATAGTTCTTACTTTTATTAAGTAAAATCTTAATCTTTTGACGGATTTGTCTCTAAAAAAAATAGTATTTCAGTTGAAGGAGAGTTAACCATTATTAAATTATATTACAATATTTTAAATTATGCATTATCATAATTTCTCAAATGTTCTACTGGGTTCAAAAATATTTAACAAATAAATAATCGTCGCGTCCGCAATTTTCGCTCATTAACAAATTAAACCATTCATAGAATCGCTACATATCATGAATGAAAACCCCATAAGCATAGTCTCAATTAAATCGGATTATGCACATGGCCCGTACAATTACCGTATTCAAATAGCCTAGTGTACGTAGCCGGGGCCGTCACGGGTTATTTAGTTCGGTGTTTTTTTTTTCATACACATAGTTAATTCTTTAAACGGAGTTTTAATTAAATTGATAAATTAAGCAGCTTAATTCAAATAAACGTAATTGATATCCTCCAGATAGGCGATTAGGCTAACCGGCTCGTAGAATACCCAGAACGCGAGGAGATGCTCCATTGACTCCAATTAAAATATAATTTGCACAAATATGCGGAGATTTTTTTCATCCGCGTAAATAATTATCCACGGCAATGTATGAAGTTTGGTCTGTGGAAAAATTTGAAAATAATTATGGAGCGTAATGGAAAAAATAATTTATTAGAAAATATTCGGTACGATTTGATGTATGTGAATATTTGATGAATTGCATACGAAATGTATTCGGTGACCCTAATTATTTAGAAAGTCGATTTTTGCATTCTTGCACACTGCCAATAATTATAATTACAACTTTCAATGATGTGTTTGTTTGCTAATTGCTAATTAACACGATTTTTATTTAGTCCAATTAGATAAAAATCATATAATATTTTTTAAGAACATTCATTTGAAAAAATGTTTATTTGAATATTTAAGAAATTCAAAAATTTTGTTATAATATTTTGGGCTAATTTTCCTTAATAATTAAGGCAGCTACATGATGATTTTCCAAGTTAGATCTAATAAAGTAATAAGGGTGTGGCAGAATGAAAGGATTTCGAGATAATTTTAGCTTATAATTTGTCTAATGATAATAATTATTTTTGATTGAATACTCTTAATAAGGTATATTGATGTAAAATAAATTAATCAACTGTATATAATGAAACAGCCTTTCTACGTTTATAAAGGGACTGACAAAAAATCATGATTAGAAATAAAACGTAGATGAGGGATTTTTAAATTTTCAGCAAAAAAAGGATATTTATTAAGAAAATCACATAAATCGTTTTAGTTTTTTTAAATAATACTCTTTCTATAATAAAAATCGATTGCAAAGTTCCTTCATGCACCTCATCAATGCCAATAAAATAGCTTTAAAGGCCCTCAATATACTTTATACAATTTTCTTTTATTCTAATTGACTGGGGACTGTTGAAAATGTACGCAAATAGCGAAAAAAAGGTGAATTCTGAAACATAAAAACGAGGTTTTACTGTAATTTACAGAAATATGCATGTAGAAAATAAATCCTGATTTGGATTAACAATAAATAAATTAGATTTTATAGTTGTATAAATATATATAAATAAGAAAATTTAGATTTCATGAGATATTATTATTATTTAATATATAATAATAAACTTTTGATAATGGACATGCCTCGGAAGTATTCCAAAAGTATTTAAAAAAATAATGGGGTTTTTATTCCATAAATTTAATTGGAAATTTCGCTGCAAAGGCTGTAAATGTTTGTGAAGAATTTATTCCCCCCTCAACCTTTTTGGAAGAATTTCTAATACATGATAATCAATAAGAGCAGATCCTGTATTAGCTATGAAACTATTGGTTTTACCTATTTAAAAAATTCTTTAGCTGAAATTTGTAATTCAGAAGAAGAAAAAAAATGTTATCATAGTGAAAACGACTTTACTTCTGGAAAAAATAAGAAATAGGAAACCCCCTAATGATAGTGATTTGGAATACTATTTAACAAAAAATAAATAGTACTAGTAAATCACTGCAAACAATGAATCAATCGATCTATCAACTAGGCTATTTATTGTGGAAGATGGACAAACTCACAGACAAAAAACGTTTTCATAATCAATTAAATTAAATGACAAAGAACTCAGAGTCTTTACCAATATTTTTTGATTTAAATTTATAAATAGAAAAAAAACATGATAATAATGTTAAGGGATATTTACATAAATCTTTCCCTGATCATTCTGAGAAAAATCATTTTCTGTTTCATAGCGTGTAAAAAATTATTATAAGACATAAAGCCGGAAGACAAATTTCCATATGATTTTTTTAATTATTTATCGTGTTATGGTATAAAATTTTTAATTAATTTTCTTATGTGTTAATAATTTAATAAAACTTTTGCTGAAACTTTTTTTAACTTGAGTTTGAGGACCTCGAAATTATCACTTATGCGTTATTCGATCCTTGTATTAAGAAATAATTCTTCTTCTTCATCAGGTGCCGCCTCCGTTTTCGGACGTAGACGATCTACATTACCATTATTTTTTTCGAAATAATTTTCTGTTTTTGGCGAGTTGGGGCAATTCTGGAGATCTCTATCCGGTCCTGTTACAAATATTATGAAGCCATGGCAGCTTCTTTCTTCCTAGCCATCGTTTACCTTCTACTTTTCCTTCAATGATAGTCTACTGCAGAAGACGATATATTGGTCTAAGAATGATGTGTCCAAATAATTTAATTTTACGTGTTTTAACAGTGTCCAGAAGCTCCCGTTCCCTGCGAAAAAGTTGAAGGACGTTTGTATTCTTGGCATGTTCCACTACATTTCAAACGGATTATGGACTATCTATGGACAGCTAATTCGATATCGAAATTGAGTTATGATCGCCATTACAGGAAACATCTGTACTATATGTGTCCAGATCATAATGAGATATAATTTGTTAATTTTTTTGTTAAAGATGTTATGTGAAAATCCAACCAAATTCGTTCATTCAGTAGGCTTGAAATCAATCAAGTCACATTTCCGGCTAGCTACGAGATGCAGATACCGGCATGTAACAAGTAATTACAATATGTATACAAAACATGTAAATGCCTTGTTAGTTCAACGCCCGTCCATTTTGTCTACTCACGGCGCTCGGGCATAATCGCAATCAATCATTCTTCTAGTACGATTCTTGTTTTTTTTTCATATTTTTTTTTAGTATACGACAAAACAAATGTACCCACACACGCGCGATACCATTAGAGGCACTCCGGCTGATACACATGCAGATAAGCGGCGAGATGTAACAATTGTAAATTCGGTGGAAAGTTTCACGGACTAGTTTGCTTACCGCACAATGACGCCTGCCGTGAATAATTGATTGTGAAAAACAACTGAATAACGATCTTTTAAATGCTCTTGATGGTGGCTAATGGCTTACTTTGACAACGTCTTTTACTAACCGGGGGGCCGAATAGATTTTCCAAATTTACAAGTCGCTCGATTATGCAGTGGCGTAGTCGCGCTCCGTGATTACGACAGAAATCTGAAAATAATTGTATCACTCGTATCTCATATTTAAACACCTAAAGACACTTTAATATATAACAAATTAAAATGAAAACTCGCTTTACAAAAATTCATACATAGCGAATATGATACGCATCTATTTTCAGGGAGTTTTTCCGCGAGCTCTGCGTAAAAATATGAATTTATCACCGGAAATGATAAATTTAATAAAAAAAAATGATTTAAGTAAAACAAGCTTATACTATCCAATTTAATCGTATCTCTCTTGTAAAATTTTATTCGAAAAAAATCATTTCTTATATAAACAGCTATAAACGGCTCGTTTATATACACTGCGGAGCTGCAGCACTCCCAAGCAAATTGAAGAAAATATATTGATTATATATCATGTCATCATCATCATCATTTGCCAGCCACAAGGCTCTAACTCGCTGTGGGCATGGGCCTTACCAAACGCTCGCATGGTAGTCGAGGCCAAAGGATCCTTAGTCTCACACGTGACGTGAGGGCTCCCCTTTCGTGTCCATACCGCGGTGACCCTAGCCGTCTTGGTATGCGGTTTTTTGTAAAGAGTTTCCCTCTCTTGGCCATGCTGTAATTGGACGTACATCTTCTACCATGTTGGTATCGGATTTTACCCTCTCGACTGTGTCCAGGCAAGTAGGAGGGGGTTTGTCTCGGTATTCGTTTGTTCTCTTCTCTAAGGCGTTATCTGCTTATAACGAGTCACGAGTGACGAATAGCTAGCGACTACACAAACATATTTATGTAGATATACACAGGCATACGCATGCACATCTGCCCAAAACGAGTCTCAAGCAGCCGGTCGCAAGTGATTATTAGCCCTGTCGTCCAATAGCAATCCTTTCATTATGGGTAAGATCTCCTCAGAGAGGGGTCCCCTAGAAAGAAGGAAGAGGAGCGAAAGTATCCAGAATAGACCAATTATTGGTCAACAGATTAGGGTTTTCCTTCCCAGGGTATACTAGCTCTGTGGTGAGAAATCCGTTAGAGAGCAGATCTATTTAGCACACAATGTATACACTGTGTACACCAATATGTACATATTTTTGCACTGTTTTGTTGGATATTTATCAAAGTTCAATTGGGCCCCTAGTCAAAGCTGATGATAGCATTAATATATATTAGATATACATATATATTAATGCTATCATCATTATCATCGCTATTAGCATCGTGTATTAGATGGATGCGGGGCTACAGCGGGGTGGTGATCTTGTCGGCTAGCAATGTATTGCGCTGCGACTCAAAGCAGTCCCGGATCGTCTATACTGAGTCACGTTTGGAATCTCCTTTTTGTAATTTTAAATCCTCCGTTATATATTAATAATTATTTGAAAATAAATTTAAAAATCTATGGTCAGTGGACGTATTTTTTGAGTGCTGAGGAGCGCGATGGCACTCTTTGTTGTTTTTTGTCGCGCCAGTAAATCTCATTGAAATGAAAGCTTTCGTAGCTGTCCTGTTGGAAATGGGGATAACCCGAAGACCCAAAATGTTTAGTTATTGGACAAAAAATTCAAGAAGCGTTCCATGGCTTAGTAATATGTTTTCGAGGGATCGTTTCCAACTAATTTTCATTTTTTTTCACATCACCGAAAATATAAATGTATTTCCCCAGGAACATCCCAAGTATTATCCTTGTGCAAGATTCAACCCATTAGTTGAACATGCCAATAGAGTTTTTCGAATACAATATACTCCTCATCAACAGCTAAGTATTGACGAGTCTTTAGTTGGGACAAATTGCCATACAATGCTCAAGCAATATCTTCCAAATCATAAATGGGGGGTGGACTTTTTTATGCTAACTATGGCTTAGGTTTTTTTGTTAAAAGGGTGCAAAATGTAATGCTGATTAAACTGAAATTTTATTGAATAAAAAAAATAATCTCTTACGCATTTTTTTTCTTTTCTTTATATTATAAGTAAATAGATGTATGATGCAAACTGTTAAACAATGATCTATGTACGGAGTCATTTCTAGTGATTTGTCAGAGATCTTTGTTTGAATCAGTTTTAGAAACTTAAATTGTGAACGATTTAAAAATGGTCTAATCATTTTTTGTGATTCTTTTTTATTTAAAATAATTTTATTTTTATTCTACTTCTCCCCTTAATCATGGAACAATTATTCATATAAGAAGTGATGGTTTCGAACCTAAACCTTCGTTTGCAAGTAGAGCCCTTTCCGCGGACACGTTCCGCACGCATCGAACAATTACGCAATTGCGGATAACTTCAGGAGATGTTAATTGCAGCTTTGTTTCCACCTATAGATAGGCACACAGATACCCATGGATAATGGCTGGGAATTAGACGAGGCGAACACACCAACAGCTAAATTTATGGGAACTGTCACTAACAAATTGGTTCGGGCCTTTGCCGATAGCGGCGATCTATTTAGATCTTGTTAGAAGGCACCGCGGCCGTTTGGCCGAAACGATGTTTTAATTGTTTTTTAAGTTTGTGTTGTGTATGGGCGCCGGGCTGTGTTCGTGCGCATGAGCAATGGCCCCCCCGTAATTATAATATTACCGGCACTTAGCTCCGGCGAAAGGCGGAAGGGGGGTCAAGTGTGAGCAGGCCCACGGTATTTGGGAGGAAAAAACTGGCCTAATTGTGGCTGATATATCATTTGCTTGCGTGCATAATGAGCTGCCTTGACGGATCGGACAGGCCACGTAAATCTAGACCCAAATTGGACAAATTAGAATTTTCTCGTTGTTTTAAAAACGATTTATTACATTTTCCACAGCATCATATTTTATACCATAATTTTTACAACACGAATAAACACCTCAATACGGTCAAATCATTGTAATCTTTTGATTTTTTTGACAGTAATAACACGATTTTTTATACTAATTGCTTTTTCTATAAATTATAATTCAAAAGATTATTTGGAATTTAATAATTTACTCTTTTCTTTTTGGTATTATAAATTAATTATTATTAAAATTTCAATATGCATATGAATCTAGTGAATACCTGATACGTTTCTTTGGCTCCCACGGTGCAATAAAAATATAGTTGAGATGAATACCATCGAAAATGTTTAAATATTATAATTTTTTTAAGTAAACTTGATTTATAGTAGAATTAAATAGAATCAATAGATAATGCCCATATTAGATTCCACATTTAAAAATGATTTAGATATTTTTTACAATTTAAAATAACGAATACTATATTTTTACACGAATTTTTTTAACACGATTCCCAGAACCAAAAAAATAAATGTATTAAATTTCAGAAGTTATTGCATTCTAGTTGGTCTACATAAAAGGACATAATTGTATATTAGATTAATTAATGACAAATAGAGTAAAAAAAAATACAGTCTTGAGAGAGGCAAAGGTTTCATCTGAAAGAAGTGATTAATAGGATTAAAAATAATTTATGGATCAAAATATATATATCGTATAATCATAATACTATCTTAGAGAAAATTGAAAGCCTTTTTGTGGTTTAAAATTGAAGGATTTAGTGCTGAAAAAATATCTGTAAATAGAAAAAGTATAAAAGAGAAGTGGCTAAGAATAATTAAACTACTATAGGATGTCAGTAAAATTCTGGTGACTCCAATTCTAACATGTCAGGCGTCGGAATAATTATTTTAGATAGTCAGAACTCTTGTTCATTTAGAATTAATAATCATTGCATTTCCAAAAGACCCTAGATACCAGAATCACTTGAGATTAACAAATCCACACTCAGCCGAATTATCGGCCATTACGAGCGCGGTATTTCTGTCAAATTAAACATTTTATTTTCAGCTGTAAATAGGATGATTGTCGAGTTTAAAATAATTGTAAAAGCGTTTGTTACTCAAAGATCAGGTAGACATGGAGATACAAAAAAAATGCAAGTACAAACAGTACTACATGATTCGCACAGATGATGACTCTCTTCCAAAAAACAGTGCAAATGCTAGGCTTTATAAAAAAGTTGCAAAAAAAAATCCCTATTGCCTAAGTTCAGAAACAACGCCGATTTATTTGGCTACAAGTGTTAAAAACTAAAACAGAAGACTTTTAAACTCCGTATTTTTTTCTGAGAAGGCATCCTGCTGACCAATTAAAGGATAATTTACTATTTTAATAAGTACCGGAAAGACGATCAAAGTCGTTATATTTTGCCTTGGTCTGGACAATCTCCAGATATAAACCCAATCGAAAACGTTTGGCAGGTGTTACAAATAAATGTTAAAAATCTCGAAAATCTAGCAGTAAAAACAAGTTAATGACATTTTAAATGAAAAATGGGTACTAAAATCCCATAAGGGACCATCGATTATGGATGGATACCATACACTGCAGGATTAAGCCACTTCTGAACTAGAAAGGGAGATTGACTAAATATTGTAAACAAAAAAAAATGAATTAGTCGACGTAACTTTTTTTTTATCCAGTCTTTAGGAAACAAAGAAATCGACAATTTTTTTAGACGATTTTCTATACCCAAATAACACGATTTTTTTATTTAGGAAACTATCAGCAATTTTTCTATAAATTCTAAAACTTTTTACACGGATTTCAGTGGAACGTATTTACCGTATAAAATTTAAATATAAAAAAATAATAGATAATAAAAAAACTGTGACTTATAACTATAGTTTTTATATCATTGGAACCCTCTTATTACTGAAATAAATCAATAATCTGAAATATTGCTCCAGACCACTTTGCTCCATTATAAACATATTTTGTTTTACAAATTGTGTCATAATACAGTCGAATTATATCTTAAGTCTGCAAATTGCTTAAGTCTTTACCAAAAATATGTCGATTTTGTGCATATATAAATAAAAATATTCGCATGATCACACCATACGATTTCGGCACATGTTCCAAATTCTATGATACGATACCTTTTTTTGCTGAATATTTTTTTTCTGAAAATTTAATAATTTTAATACGACCGTTAATATATTCGGGGCAGAGGCCAAAACCTAATTTTTGGCGATAATAGGTAAAGTCGGGGCCACGTCATCAATCATGTCGGGGCCTATGGTTTACAGGACAGGTAACACACCTCCCCGGCCAGCCTGATGGGGCACAGCCTCTACCCACCCTCGGCTAATTGTATCTGCTTCTAATCTCGGCCGGCGCCTCTCCCGCTCATTATATAATGGCTGAATACTTAAACGCCGTAAAAAAAAAACACCGATTCGTATTGCCATTTTTTTGAACGCCGATATTAATCTTCGTTAAACAATCGATACTGTATTGTTCGGCGGGGGTCAGCGTGAGATTGACCGGGTTCCGTTGCGTGGAAATTGGTCTTCTGTATTCTGGCGGTAAGCGGAGGCCTCGAAACGCCCAAGATGACCCCGGCGATGATGCTTCTTTGCCGTTTATGCCAAATACCGTTGTAATAGGCTTCATTCTTATTTTGCGATGAGACGAGATACATCAACGGATCTCCTAATCCACTTATTTTATATTAATACATAACAATGATAATTAAAATAGGTCACATGTGACTAAGCGTCTTGTTATTTTTGAAAATATTTAACAACAAGCGCAATACATTTATGACAAAGTCTAAGTCAATATACAACTACTCTCAAGTACTACTAGATTTATATAATAAATGTATTAGTACTTGACGTCATACATATTTCGTCATATATAATCTACTCGTATTTCTCATCAAATATTTTTGAAAAATTTGAATGGTGGTTCTATAATAAAACTTTTTGTTTTATTTATTCATAAAGATTTGCAGGTTGTGCTAAAAATGTGTATACTTTGATTCGTATAGCAAACAGTATTAAATAATAAGTAAGTTTTTTACATTTAATACAGACATTTTGCATTAAAATTAGTTTTTCTCAAAAAATATTTATTTACTACTTCTGTAATGCAATTATCAGTTTTTTCCTATGTAGCATCCTGTCAAGTTTTTATCTTAACAATATTCGATAACCATGAAAAAGGTATATTTATTATGGCTAACAATATCAATAAACATCAGTGACGATTATGCCAACACGACAATAACAACAAAAATCTAAAAATGAACTTATACGGCCCGCGATTATTTAGTTTAGGTATAATAAAATTTAAGAATAACCAAGAAAAAATATATTGCTTTCCTGGACTTTGAAAGGGTTTCGTAACAGATAAATACCAAAGTTTTCTAATATTAATATGAATATTACTAAATATGTAAAGCTTTCCGAAGAATATGGAGTTGGTACCCAAGATTTTCCCGAATGTATCCAGAACTGTAAAAACCAAGTTCATTTGAATGAATAAATATAATAATTCTTCTTATTTATTATTAGCCAGAAAAGGGTAATGGTCGATAGATGTTTTAAGAACAGTTACAAACTAAATAGGCTTCAGAGGTTAGAGTTTTTTAAAAGTTGCCAATAAAAAGCAGTACTTTTGTTAGAAAATGATTCTTCTTATCCAATTTTCACCAGCTAAACAAGTAATTATGATTTAATGAACTAACATTACCCTGAAACCTATTTTAACAAAGATTCTGACATGATTAAATGCGACACGAGTAGTAACAGTAAAATTTTACATAGTATAAAACTTTTTTTTTATATAACAACCCCGAAACAATTGTAATTTTGGAATTATGTGTTACAATTCATGAATTCAGAGTTATTAACGTTTACGGATATTATTTCCAATCTCAGCCAGGAGCAAAAAAACAATAGGAATGCAAGTGAAAGTCGTATTAGCCACAACATGGCAATGATTCCTATTCCCCACCATTAGCTCGGATAATCGGGAATGTAATTTATATAGTGTCTCACAAATGTATACATTAGTAGTAATTACTTGAATTTACTGCAAGAATCTATTTTACTACGCATTCTGCAAGACTTTGGTAAAGTACCACCACACTATCATCGTGATGTAAGAATATATCTTGATGAGAATCTTTCAAACAGATGGCTTTGACTGGACTCTCCACTGGACTTTTTCTTGTAAAGATACCTTGACGATAAAATCTACTTCAGGAAACCGACGACACTGAAAGAATTAAAAGCCGCAATTGAACAAGAATGCGCCACAAATACCAAATGAAATGCTTATTGAAGTTTGTGAATCAACAGCTCATCGTTATCAGCAGTGTGTTTCCCAGAAAGCCAATAATTGCGAACAGGAGGAAAGATTTTTCATTTTTTGTAGATTATTTTACAATTTAAATATTAATAATATGTGAATAAAAACTGTGTATACATTTTTTTGGGGCCCCTTTATTATATTTATATATTACCGATGCATCTGATTATCATAAAATTCTATAATTCATGTGAGCAGAAATGACTCTCGTGGGATTTGCGATGTTAATCTACATTAAACGCACCACTGAGAATACTCGAGTGTCGCGAGTCTGCAGGTGAGCATTTGTGGCATTTCAAAAATGCATAAAAAACATATTTTTTCCTTAAAAAATATTTTTTTATGATATATACAGTGTCGATCCCGGCTTGTATTCAAATACAGGCGGATCTGACCTCCGGCGCCGGGTACGACAATCCCCGTCCAGCCGTGCGTGGTGGCCTCAGTACGTGCGGTGTCCCAGGCTGACCCTAGCTTCCTCCGGCTCCGATGTAAAGCAGGCCGGGGTCAGGGCACCCCTTTCGGATGTGCAGATGTGGGGAAGTCTTCAACCGACCATATTCTGACCATAATTATTGCTTAACCGAGCGTACATACTTACACACGACGTGATGCGAATAACACTGCACCATTTCGGCGGCGGGGAAAAGGAAGAAGACCGGATCAATTTGCATGACTTGAAGCAGCGGACGTATTAGGGGAGTGGTACCGTACATTTTCAGATTACAACATGGCAAATTCTGCGGATGATGGCTGTTTGGAATTGACGTTGGAAAATGCATCGCGAGATATTGTGCCGTACATCATTATCATACCAAAGATAAGCTCACGCATCCACGTACTTACAATAAATATACTCATATACAGTGGAACCTCTCTTAAAGAGCACCTCGCATAACGAGTAATTCGCATAACGAGCAAGTGAAAAAATTGCTCTCTTAACGAGCGACTTTTCGCATAACGAGTGACGCAGAAAGGGGAAGTCACAAACGTATGACGCACTTGTGTGTGTTGGATCGTATTTCACAGCAAGAAGTTATGAAGGAGAGTTTGGAAGAGGAAGTAGCAAAGAAACAATCTTCTGACGCAATAAGAGAAATGCTGAAAGCATGGGAAACTGTTTCATCGTACATTGAGAAGCATCATCCTAATAAGGAGGTGGCTATGCGTGCTACAAACATATTCAATGATAACGCTGTGTCGCATTTTCTCGAAATTTTGAAGGGTCGACAAAAATAAATGTCTCTAGACAGCTTTCTAGTAAAAAAGAATTAATTATTTGTCATAAATTAATAAATAATAAGCTAGTTTCGATTTTTAAAATGTTTTTATCCAGGTTGTTACGATCTTTAACAATTTATAAGCATGTAATTTTATTTGAATAAACGTTAAAAAATATTTCGCATGGAAGGCATTATCGTGTTTATATTGATTTATATGAGACAATTAGTTTCGCTTAACGAGTGTTTCAGCCAACGAGCAAGATTCTGGAACGAATTATGCTCGTTATGAGAGATTCCACTGTAGTTTTCTTTTACTTCTTAAATTAAACAAGGTTATTGAATTGAAAAAGTTATAAACAAAACCCAAACGCGTAGTAAATCATGTGAATTAGTTACTAAGACTATGATCAAACTAATGATGAGAACCGATGAAGAAAACAAAAATGAGTACGTCAATTTTCTTTATCTTTTAACGAAAATCACACACGATGATTTTCGTTCGTAAAAATATTATTAAGATTAAGAGCAAATGGTTTAATAATTTAATTAAAAAATTCGATAACAAGTATTTTTTTGAACCGTAAAACAACCGTTTACACATAAAGCAAGTATAGGTGAAAGCCGTTGAATCGAATTACCAACCAAAATAAAATATTATGGGCTGTTTAATAATTTTAATTAATAAATAAATATGTATATGAAAAATCGAATATAAGGACACTGATATTTATTGATAATTTTGAATTTTTTTGTGTGGTTTATAGAAATATTGGTTGTTTTTTTTGGGTATAGAATATATTAAATTAAACTCATTTTTCAATTGTAATAGAAATTCATTATTCTATATCATCTATATTATCATTTTTTTTGTTAAATTTTTAATTTAATAATGCGGATATAGAATCCGTCAACGTTTGTGGCATTTCCGGGACATATTACTCAGAGTTTACTATAAAAGTTAGGCAATACTTAAATGTGTTTTCTGTTGTTATAAAAAAAATATGAACGATATGACGACAATTTTCATTAGGGAAAATATTGACTGAGAAAACCAGCTAAATTTAATGCCTCTAGCTATTTTTACATTTATATAAATAATAATATAAGGTCAAGTCTGAAATTTGTAGCAAGGCATATATATGGTCAACATTGACAGTTTTTTATTGTTGATATTATATTTTGACATTTTTTATGTTACTAACAAGCTTTCACATATATTTCCTATTCTTTTAAAACATTTTACACTTTAAAAATAATTAAAACCTTTTTTAAATATAATTTTTGTTTTAATGTAGAAAATTGGAAAATTCTTATAATTTTGAAATATGGTTTATCATTGATGTTTGGTATTAGCAAACAAATAATAGAGATAAAAACTTTCCCCACTAACTACTACTTGTTCCGGAATTGGAAAACAGTTTAATTTCGACAATGCTATAATACAGGCCTTTCAAGATTTTATTGGCTCTATATTATCAATCTTTTACAGCACTGGACAAAACAAGCTAAGCTACCTTTAAAATGTAAAACATGTACTTACAATATGAATGCATACATTGATGAATAAAATTATTCCTTGTGTTTATAAAAAAATACCAAGCTATGTTTATTTTCTCCAAACCTCATACTTGAAAAGCTAATAATAATATCTTATATCCTGACGAAACTAATTATTTTCTTTAAAAATTATCTACCTCTGCTTTATCATACTATACATACATTAGAATTAAGGATTAGTGATTTTTGTGGATGTTAATAAAATAAAGATTCAATCATTAGTAACAATGTACTCATCTCATTGTCCTTTACAGAAAATGTTTAGTATAGTTTTACTTTACATTCTTAAGTTTACATTAAAATTTAAAAAAATCCAATACAAAGCAGATGAAAATAAGTATTGGTGTGTTATAACTTAGAGTAAGCAGTGAGTTTTTTCCTGCTTTAAACAAAAGCTTTATAAATTATTATTGCGTTTAAGTTTATGTGCAATAAAATAATTGTATTGTTTAACTTCATCTTTAAACTGTATAATTTGTTTAAAAAATGGTTTAATTTAAAATATAAAAGGTTTAATTTGAAATGCAAAAGGTTTAATTCGATTTAAAAAGCAAAAGGTTTATTTTAAAGGGAAATATCTGTAATACAAATGATTTTTTTTACAAAGTCATTAGAATATTTTATTATTAATAATAATTATTATAAATGCCACATAGCTGAAACACATTTTTAAAAATGCAGCAAAATTCACAGATTAATCAGAAGCGTACAATCTTTAGATAATACAATGGTCTATATCCCAATTGATAAAAAAATAAATAAACATATTTCTACTAGCCTAATAATGGACGAGAGTTTATTAGGACAATGCCATATATAATCGATTGAATTATAGATAATGCTAAGAAGTACACTAAAATGGTATTAAAATATTTACGTTTAGATATTAAAATACATAATATTAAATTATTGTTTTTACAATTCCTGACCCAGCTAAACACATCGTATTGATAAGCCACAGATAGTTGTAAAAATAATTTTGAAGCTGATAATCACTATGATCCCTAAGATTACATATTTATATAGAAAAATACATATAAAATCAATTACTTAAATTTATTAGATTATCTTAAAATTGCGGCATAAATAGACATTCGTCATTGAAATATGTGCGTATTTGGACCAGATAATATTACATGCTTAGATTATGGTTTTAGAAGCAAATTCCAATACTGAACCAGATTACGTTCGTTCCAATTAATGAATTACATAATGAACGTGAATTATGGTAATATTATGGTCAGAATTTAGGTAATTTTTACTTGTTCACATTGCCACTAAAGATCGTACCCCGAACCCGAAAGCGCATAATGATAGTATACTTTGGATGAATCATAGCAATTTTTAACATAGGTAAATTATCATTTAAGGTCTCACAGATAAAATAATTATAGTTGTGGGTCCTGACGTGTAGATGATTGATGCCGGTAGCCGCGGAGCCAACCGTCACAATTATATGGCTCTTCGGCCCTAGAGGGGTCCACGGGTCACTTTTATAATTTCCAAAATTAAATTTGGCAACTTGATTAGATTCCGATTATCTAAAAAAAAATGTCGATAAAAAATATCCATAAAAAAATCCGAATTTGAATTAATATATATATGATTTTTTTTTCGCGAATTTTTGCTGACCACAATTTGTGAAATATTTTTATATTCGGTCCACGTTTGATTATTCCTGTAATCTTGATAACTGCTCGGCCCGAAAGGATGGCCGTAAAATATTGTTCTAGTGTCCCGAGGCAAGGTTCTCGTACATTATGATAAAAAGGACCAATTCAGAGAAAATATTAAAATGTAATTAAAAGCTTAGTATAGTATCATGCGATTGGGGCATTAAACTATTTGTTACTCTATTTATTAATTCATTACGTGTTTATTTCGGTGTGTGTGCCCGGGCCGAAAAAAAATTGTATGAGAAAGAATTTTAAACGATTTCTTCGTTATCGAAAATTGAGGAGTGGTACACACCAGCTATTATAATTATATGTGCTCGTATATATGTGTTTTCAATAATCTCTTTTTTGTGATGCTTATATTCTCCTCTCTTTTTTTTGGATACATATTTATTTATACGTAAAATGTATTTTGGATTGATATAAAATTAGGTAAAAAAAAACCACATCGTACATGGAAGTGGTCTGATCGAAATATAGCGGAATAGATCGGAATAAATTAATTAATACCAATTATCAGTATGGTATTTATTATCTTAATATTCGTAATACATCATCGTCTTCAAATTATACAAATGCAGATTTTTGCGTAGTTCATCTGAAAAGCATCCGAAAAAAATCAGTATCGCAAAAGTCAACCAATCAGTCTTGATTTCTCATTATATAATTCTGATTAATTTAAAATATTATTAATCTACATAATTTAAATTTAAAAAATAATAAGTTATCTGAAAGAAAATGCTTTCAATGTCATTCAAATTTTGGAGTAGGGGAAAAAATCCTTCAAATCAAAATTGCTTTACCGTAGAGAAATACTTAGTGATAAATTATGCATTTTTCATCCCACGGTACACTCAAAACCAATTTGTTTATATAGATCCACTTGAGGTATAAGTTTTTCTACCTGACTCTTTAAAATCCATTGACAAATACGTCGTTGATTCAAATATACCACTATTTTCGGTCAAAAAATCATGTAAAACGTAGTATTTTTCTCTTTTTTGATTAAATCTTGAAATGTACTCTTGTGTACCGCTTTGGTCTCATCCATTATTTGATGATGCTGTGTCCATACGGCCTGTTTCATATTTTTTTCAACTGTTTTTCCATACTATGTTTTGAGTACCAAAGCTAATCATCGTATTTTCTGTACACTAAACAATTTCTAACTTTGCTAATTGTTTTTTTTTAGATTAAAATCAACACTTTTAACCCTTTCAATGCGGCGGGTCTAAACTGCATCTGAGTGCGGCGCCGTTTTGGATGAAATTATTTTTTTGGCGAGGTAAATTTGTATTCGTTTACCGCTAAATTAGACCATTTTCCTAAAAGAGATTTATGCAAACATGTTGATTAGGATATGTTCTTCCATCTCAACTAAAAAAATAAACTCGATTCGCTTTATTTTCATAATAATAAATCGAACAAAATATCAATTGCTGAAACAGAGATTAAGTGAGAAAAAAATGGGAATCAAAATCAAATATGCAAAATGAAATTTTCTTATACCATTACATTCGTACACGTGTATGTGGAAGATAATGTACGTGGAACACCCTTAACAACCCCTGAGCCGAGATACGTCACCGATACTACTGCGGAGATTTAAATGAGACACCACGCGCGATTTAAATCGTTACTATTCATATTTACATATTACATGGTTGCTATAAATTTCTTGTGATATGTTGTATATTTATTGATAGCTGTGTTTATTAGCTCATTTTTAAAACAAACACCATCACTTATCTCGGTCTAGTTTACATGTAACGACAAGTTAAAGTTTTAAAGAATCTCGCGCATGTACGACATGCGGCCGCACCCTGGACACGATTTGTATGCGCATGTACGTCATGCGCCCCGCACTGAAAGGGTTAATTTGTTTAAATCACCTTTGGCATTGCGGAACAGCTAATTATTCTCAAAACGTGTTGCAAATTGCACTTATTGCATTATTTTTTCGACAGTATTCGTACAACATGCAATTTTGTATAAATTGTTTGTCGAGTAATTAACTCCCATGATTGAAAAAAATATTTTTCAGATATAGCCAGTTTCCTACTTAAACGTAATTTTGTTCCGCCACCTTCGTCGCAGTTCAAGTTTAACTCATCCTTCCTCAATCTCGGTTAAGTCTTGGTGGAGTTCCTTAACATAATTTTCCAAAACGCTGAATTAAAGACTTTATTAATAATTTTCAGATTAAGTTGTTTAGAAAATTGATCAATAAAATTGGCTATCTCTCCTACTTCCAATATTGTCAAAACATCATGCTTTATATTAGTTACATTTTCAGGAATAGGAATGTTCATCGAATCACAACCGTGTTGTGTTTCAAAAAAATAACCTTTTTTTCATATTTTAACATTAAAAAGTCATTACCATGCCAAACACGTAAAATTATTTAGCATTTATTTTATTTAATCTTGTATAATATAAATAGACCAAATATTTATAGGGTATAATTATTTTTATACAATTATTCGCAATATCATTTTCCAATATTCTCACAATTTCTGTAATAATCAGCGAATCCGTTTCATCGACATTAGATCCGCTTTCATCATTATAATTTATATTGACCATGTCGGTTGAATTTTCCTCATTATAACGTATTCAGAAAATATGTCTACAAATTTGTTCATCAATTAAATCGTATTAAACGAAAAACATTATGAAATTTTACATCAGCGGGTTAGAAATACATCAATTTAAAAAAAAAAGAAAATTAAGTAAGCGTTTGCAGATAAGTTCTAATGATATCTATTTTATTAAATTTTGTTTGAATCAAAATGAACTAACGTTTAGCATTAGATAGATTTTATATGTCTAAGTTTATACATAAGCAGATTCTATGCCCAAAGGCTAGTTTCAATTCAATATAAAATGTTTTATGCTTTGTAACAAAATAATAGTTTTATATTTTCACGAAATAATGGAAAATTCAGGATATTTTTGTATTACAAGTAATGATTAAATTATAAATAACAATGGCCATTAGTACAACTATGAAAGAACTCGTCTTTAATTTTTTTTTGCTTTAAATAATATGATTTTTGCTTAATTGTACCAATAAGATATTTATGTTTTAAATAATTAAAGCATCAGTAGCTAAATTATATGTTTTTAATTTAATTATTATTAATACAAAAAAAATCTTTGTGGTTCTGGAATTTTATTATTTTAATGTTGAGAAACTCCAAACAATGTTCACAAACTAATTTGGAACGATTTTATATGGACTAGTTTTTTTTCATCGCAATTATATATTAAAAAAATGTTTATTAATAAAATTAAATTAAGCACAATCAAAAAATTGAGGAAACGAAAATAATAGGAGTTAAAACCTTTAGTATCTCCATATATATTTTTTATGATCCAAAATAATTTGCACAAGCAATGAGTACATCAATTAATTTAAAAATAATATTACACATCATTAAAAATGTTATTCGTACATTTCAGGCATATAAAAAGATTGGCGTCCGCTGTTCTAAGATATAAATATCACTATAAGAACTGATTAAATCTGTGGATTTTTAATATGACTATAAATATTAATGTAAAGTTATAAAATCACATAAATCTTAGAAAGATTGTATCTAAAAAATGAAATGGATGTAGCAAAATAACAAAAAATATTAAAATATTAAAGGCTTCATGTAAACCTTGTGTATTTAGAAGATGCTGATGATAAAATACTATTAATTATTACAAATAAAAATAAGTACTATCAATGTTTAATGCTAAATATACTATTATATATTGGAATAGCAGATTAATCAAAATATTTTTATCTGACTTGAGTATACGTAGTTATTATTAGCCTAAATGATATATAATCAGTTTAATCTATCATTGAATCGGTTAATTTATATATCAAGTGTATCAATACTTTATTAATAGATAGTTACAATGTATCACATTTAACCATCTCCTAAAAAATAGCCTTGAAAAAAAACCTTGAAAATGATCAATAAAAAAATGTTATGAATTTTCTATGACAATATATTAATTAATTTTAATACGCTATCCGGCTCTACGCCATTATTATTTCGCGATGACATCGTGCATTACCATAGAATGCATCGTAAGTCCATAACCGTGACAAAGATCGCTATCTGACGTTATCACAAAGGGTTAAAACGTGCCTCATCTCAGACACTGGCTGATGAAACTTTCTCACAAGACTGCCGTATATTATTAATAAATAAATATAATAAAATATCGGCGATGAGTGACATATGAACCCTGAACCAGGTATTTGGTTTGGAGCCGGGTATTATAATGGTTGCATTTACGGTCAGTATCGATACCAATAAATCTTGAATATAATAAGCAGTAGCCCGGCCGCATATCGTATTGTATGCTAATCCCTTGTTAGCGTGCGATACGGGAACAAAGGGCAGAAAGGTGTTTATTTATTTTATCGGAGTCACCCTAGCACCTGGTAGACATCAGATCAACGCTACGGGCCCTTAATATGCTGCTTTTTTTATTTTCAGCAATGATCAAGCGCGAATAGAATTAAATTGAACGCCCGAATCGTGTATAATATAATTATTTTTTATTGTTTTATTATTATTTCACGGTTCGCCATCCCTGAATTTATTCAAAATCATGATTCAGGGCTTCCTCGGTTGCAGTTCGCGTGCATACGAAATAATAGGGAGCCGAGAGCAGAGTACCTGTGCAGATAATGTCGTGCCAATTACTGCACTTGCCACAGTCACACACCACACCCACCACCCACCGATACACCGTCGGCATTTTGCCGATGTCGTACGTACATATATATCCATGGAAATATATAGATCTTTTGCTAAATCGAGGATTAACTAACTAGCTAACTAAACAGTGGCCTTATAACCCTGGGGCGGGTCTTTGCCACCTGGAGGACACCGTCTCAGCCAAGATGTCATGATCGGTATTTCAGACGTTCTTCAGGTTATCTAGGCTCTTCGAATACCGTGGGTCAGGTCGCCAGCCGCGCCCGGAATCGAAATGCCACGCGCGGATTGTAAATAATAATAATCAGACGAGGTTAGGGCCAGTTCGTACAACCATCGGGTGCTACGGGCACCTCCTGTAGCACACACGTCACCGAATTGGCCTGGATAGGGGCCTGGCTCCTCATAGCTCCGTAGAATCTACTAAACTACGATTGTGTACAACCGCCATCGCCACCACGTCTAATACCGGCACGCGACAACACTCGACTCGAACTAAATCGAGGATGACGATGTAAATATTAATCCACTCAATTCGAATAATACATTGATTTTATTCGAAAGCTAAGCTTATAATAATACTTATTTCAGCATCCATTAAATCCAATAAATTCATATAATTTCTGAACTTATTGAAATAAAAAAGATTTCCTTCGACATATATTTGCTATAACATGGTTTGATAATAACATAATGACGGATCTATAGGAAAGTTTTACGATCTCGTATTATATTGATCTTATAAATTTGTCCATTAAAATAATTCAGAATGAGGTTTAAATCTACTAAATAAAATATATATGATGCTGAAAACCGGATTCAGGCATCATTAGAGAGTCTTAAAACATTGACTATTTAAAGAAGCATAGTTATAATAGATTATTTGATCTAAAGCAGGGTTTCCCAATTTTTTTTCGGTTTACAGCTTCCTTAAATACATTAGATTTTTACGCGGCTTCCTTAATACATCAGATTTTTTTCAAAATTTTTGCCCTTTTTGAGAAAAGCGATCGCAAAAATTTCGAGAATTAGCATTTCCAACAAATTTGGCGAATTGTTTAATTGAATATTGCGCGGCGCCCTTATGACGAATGGCTCACACTTTGGGAATCCCTGATCTAAAGAATTAAATTACATTAAAGATTGCTTTACAATCTTATCATCTCACAAAAAAAGTGTTTAATATCGTTCAAAAGTAATGTATTAATATTAATATTGAATATATATCTAATATCATCATCATCATTTGCCAGTCACAAGGCTCTCACTCGCTGAGGGCATTGACCTTACCAAACTCTCGCACGATAGTTGAGGCCAAAGGAACCTGAGTCTCACACGTGACGTGAGGGCTCCCTTTCCGGTCCATACCGCGGGGACCCGAGCCGTCTTGGTATGCGGTTTTTTGTAAAGAGTTTCCCTCTCTTGGCCATTGCTGACATTGGACGTACATCTTCTACCATGTTGGTATCGGATTTTACCCTCTAAAAATAGAATACTAAAATATATACTATAGATACTAGCAATGAGAGCCTCGGTAGAGCTGGGCCAGAAACACTAGTAGAAGATATTACGACTCACAATGCTATTGATGGCAGGGAACAAATTCCTATCGAAACATTAACATCTGAAGTTATGGATATCGATGATATAGTGGACAGTCACATCCACATAAAACTTATCCGACAAAAAAAATATCTGGTGAAGATGAGATAAACTTATTCCATCCAAATCCAGGAATATTGAGCTACTTCTTACAAGACGTAAAGGTACAAGACACCCTATTATCGATTATTAGATCGCAAAGAGCTGTACACCAGCACAAAAATATGTACCAAAACGATTTGCGTAATTATCTAAATAAAAAATAATTTTTTTTTTACGAACCCCGAAACTACGTTTTCCCTCTAATTAAGTTTTTTTTATTGGTCCCTTCAAAAACGTAAAAACGGGGTTTCACTGTATATAAAAATTTTGTTTAATCAAATGAACAAATGATTCGTGTAAAAATATAGATATCATTAAAAAAAATATTTTAAAATTATTACTAAGACTCTAATGTATGCCGAAAAATGTTATAATTAAAATAAAGACGGTTCTCAAAATTTTCATACACTACTCTTCAAAAAAAAAACAAATGCACAATCGAGTTATTACAACACAGCAAATTTCTATTTAGTTTACTTTTACCTACAACTTTTTTGGCCAATTAAAAATATGTTATATTAATGATATGGCGAAAATATTTTGTTATCAATCATATTTTTGACATGCATTATTATAAAAAAAAAATATATTGAATAAAAACATGAATATGTAAAATTTGATCAATAATAGTCGCAAAATTCAATATCTCTGACTGGATATTCGTCGAAGTTCACAACATTAAGGACGGAGCAGAAGCGATGGGCCGCAGAAACCCCAATTGACCACACCTGGCGCCGATGCACACGACCAAACCGGTATGTTTGTTCTTCCCGTCGGCAAATCGGAAGCTCATTCTCGGTAATTAATGCAAATTCGACGATAAACGTGCTGGTCGTTTAGGAAGCGCGGCAACGTGCAACATTCAAATTACAAGAGTCCCGATGGCTAAGCCGCGGTAATGCCATACAATTAGTATGCTCGCTGGCCATCAATCAGGGCTGGGCCGAGCACGCGACCCACCGATCAATACGTGCCACAAATATCGAGGAATTTTCGCCGTGTGTAATTGCTGAAAAAAATGTTAAATGTGGTTCGTGCGGCGAGATGATATCGAGCCAGAGGAGTCGAGCCACCTCTAGATAATAGATTCCGTCTTCAGATACGATTGACAAAGTGACCCACCTTGCGCACGCACATTTATTTATTTTGTAAATCGATTATTTATTTTGTTAACGCTCTCTGTACGAACCAGAATATGCATCTTGCAATATCTTAAATTATCACCGTGAAAAAAATATTACAAAAAATACTCACTAATATTTTTGAGTACTTTATCTGAAATCCATCTGAAAAAATCATTCTCAGTATCGTAAATGTACATAAATCAATCTTGAACCTATTTTATAATAATGATGTTTATTTTAAATATTAGAATCAATTTTTACCGGTAAAAATATGTAGATAAAAAATAAACTACAGAATCCAGCGTCGTTCACTTAACTAACCTTCATGTAAATACATATAAAATACACAAATAAGCTGAATTCTAGCTATGTGTAGTAGAAAAGTAGGAAAAGTGCAAGTTTAAAATATGTGCTAGTTTGATAAAAAAAATAGTTCTTTTAAGAAACTCACTAATTTTAAAGTAATACTGGTATAGCTTGCTTATATTTAAAATACCGATAAAATTTGCATGAATCTGATTCAATATATTTCTTGGCTTTGAACCGAAAAAAAATGTTTTTTATATCGAAACAAAACCGGAACTGAATCGAAAAAAAATGTTGGTTTATCGCGTTCACATAATCTTACTCTCTAGATACAATTTTTAAAGAAATCTTAAATGAACAAGTAGAGTTTCATTATAGTTTCATAAAGATTTCATTTTTCTTCAGAAGTATTCATTGAATTCATATTGAATAAAATTAATCATGTCCAAAGAATAGACAGAAAAACATATTTTAAAAATTTGGGAGGTAAATAAAAATGTAACAATTTAAAATAATTTTATAATTAGTTCTAACTTTAATATTTTTTAATTAAAATAAAAATATTCGTTGATTGTATTGTATTAATTTATGTAATATACATATTACAAAGCAATCTTCTAAATTATTGTATAAAATATTTAATACAATTATAAACATTTAAAAAAAAACCACTCCAACAATTAATCAAATATTCAACAGTTAATGATTTTAAATAATTCCCTATGGTAGAAACTTTTCTTATATTAAAAAATATTTAATAATTACAACTATTTCCTATCATCATCATCATCATTTGCCAGTCACAAGGCTCTCACTCGCTGAGGGCATGGACCTTACCAAACTCTCGCATGGTAGTCGAGGCCAAAGGAACCTGAGTCTCACACGTGACGTGAGGGCTCCCCTTTCGTGTCCATACCGCAGGGACCCGAGCCGTCTTGGTATGCGGTTTTTTGTAAAGAGTTTCCCTCTCTTGGCCATTGTTGGCATTGGACGTACATCTTCTACCATGTTGGTATCGGATTTTACCCTCTCGACTGTGTCCAGGCAAGTAGGAGTGGGTTTGTCTCGGTATTCGTTTGTTCTCTTCTCTAAGCAAACACTGCTTTAATGAGTCACGAGACGAAAAGAGCGACCACACACGCACACCTATATAGATATACACAGGCATACATATGCACATCTGCCCAAAACGAGTCGCAGTAGCCGGTCGCAAGTGATTATTAGCCCTCTCGCGCAATAGCAATCCTTTCATCATGGGAAAGACCTCCTCAGAGAGGGATCCCCTAGAAAGAAGGAAGAGGAGCGAAAGTATCGAGACTAGACCTATTATTGGTCAACATATTAGGGTTTTCCTTCCCAGGGTATACAGGGCTCTGTGGTGAGAAATCCGTTAGAGACCAGATTTATTTATGCACACAAGGATATAATACAAATTTATTATAAAATTTACTCATTTTTTTTGGAGAAAATCGATCATTTGACAAATAAACTATTTCTTCAATAATTAAATATGAACGTATCAATATATTCTCTATATAAAAAAGTCGTTTTCAACTGATAAAACACTATTGGCTTTAAACTTTGGCCACATTTGTGTTACAGTATATACAACGAATCTAAAAAAACGTAATAATTCGAAAAAGCAATCTTAGGGGAATATGGAAGGTCCAGAAGAAGGTAACAGATTTTTATTTTAACAATAAAAAAAAGTACAGTTTTACTTGTTCATCTGTGCTATTCTGAAATAGTACATAATGCATCCAAAGCCAATTTTTTGATATGCAAATGTTAATTATTATTAAATCATAGTATATACAAATGTTCTGATAGCACTTGACTGTAAAATTTGATTAAAAAAAATCACATCTGATGTGTTCTACTATAAAAAATTTAAATTATCTTGGATATCTTATAAAATTAAATTAATTTGACAATAATTCAAAATAAGTTTTACAAAATATTGATGCATTGAATGAAAACAACATAAAACGATTATCACAATTAAAATAAATTCGACATAAAAAGTTCTGTTCGGAAAAAATAGACTGATCGGAAAGCTATAGCTTCTTCTCAGACGTGACTAAAATTTATTTCTGTAAACAAATTGTATACATTGTCACTGAACACGTCAAAAACGACAGTAATAGGTTGATATCGTTCAGTTATCATCACAAGAAGCAGCAGACGAGAGACCAGAGGCCGTTAACAGCCGTGGACATTCAAAAGCAGCAAACTCCACCGGAACGTTCCGGCCGCTTATGCATTTAAAAATTGATTTATATCTCGGGTATGATACAATCACGTGGTCCAGGGATCGGCCAGTGTGGCCGGGGTGCCAGCCAGTATATCACGGTATCGGCAGCGATCGAGCGGCAAATAGTGGTAAACAAACATCGTGACCACCTTGTATCATAAATTGTGGCCATCCACTTGTGCCCCGGCCGCGGCCGTAATTATGCCTCTCACACATATTGTACCCGGTCAAATGTGCCCGCTATAAATCAGCGATCGCCAATCTTATCGACCGCGTCGCGGAGCGGTGACGAGCGGAATCGGCATGGAATCCAGATATGAAGTTCTTTGTTCTTCTAGGATTATAATATATTAATGTCCTCTAGCAAATCATTATAATGCTGATTATTTTACTTGTTTCCGGTAAATCAGTTCCTGAATCTTGTTCACGGAAAGCGACTTAAACATAAATAGGTTTAACTAATACCCCAAGTTTTTATTTGTCGCAAACTTTTTGCATTTGTCTAAAAAAATCTAATGAATAAATATTATAATAATCATTGAAATTGTGAAAAAAAATAAAATAACAATTCGCTTCTGTTGCCACGGGCGCGATGTTTTTTCTCGCTCGAATCACGTACTATATACCAAGTGCGAGTGAAATGTACTAGTGACAAGTGCAGCGAGAACTGGGCGTGTATTCTGTGTACGATGAGATATCGCTGAGTGTATTGATTTGTAGAAAAATCCAAAATATCGACCCAATTATGAAGCATATCATGAATAACTACTTTTATTCTGAGAATAATCCATTTTTTATAATAAAAGTCAAAATATTTTTATTATAAAAGGCAGATCGGTTTATGATATTGCAGTTAGTTGATTAAATCATAACTTTTCTTAGAAATTTGCCAGTAATGAAAACAAAATCTCAGATTCTTACATTAAGTCTGAATTCTTTTTTTTTAAATCTTTGCCGTTTAGATTCTGTAACGACGTATCCAAGGCTCCTTAGCAACTGCTTTTTTAAATATATTAATAAAGATGCTATGTTTAAGCTCTCAAAAAAATCCAGTATATTACATAATGAAATTAAATACTAAAACTCCAAAAAGCATATAACTTAGCTACGATAATTCATATAAAAAGTGCATCATCACAAAATCAGTTGTTGATATTATTTTTAAGAAAGTATATATATATAAAATTCAAAAAGTAGTTTTGAGCACTCTTGCTTAAAGAATAATTAATTAAATATCCTTTATTACAGATTTAATTGCCATTTTTCTATTGGCCTAAAATCATCATCAACATCATAGATTCGCTTTTTTTGACGTTGTTACATATGTTTTGAATTTTTAATACAATCTTATCATTTTGATAGCTTATAAAATCCCGTTTTCTAACAAAAGACCTTAGATATATCTGAAAAGATTGTTCAATTTATAAAATAATGTTATAATTAATTCATTGGACACTCGTTTATATAATTACGAATTACATGCTTATTTACTAAAAAAAAAAATATTATTAATATATGAAATATCTGGAATGAAGGATATATGCATTTTCTACCTACTGAAGTCGGCATATTTTAATATACTGTAGTTTCATCAAAATATAATTCGTAAAATTTTCATATGATTTGGTCTTAATGCATAAAATTAACAAATAAAAAAAAGAATAAAATTCTGCCATTCATTTATTTGTAAATAATATTTTAACGGCACTTTTAGATTCAGTGCGTGAAATGTGTGGTTATCGTGAAGTGCACTAATTGTTATGGATGGAGATGGAATTCTTGCAGTGGACAGCTCCTGGCGACTACATGCAGAGGTAGGTCTAAATGCTAAATAACAAAAGTGTTATTATCGTAACACAAGTTAATTTATAAATTATTTGTATAGAATATTGCCAGTAGAAGAGAGCTCATAACGACGCAAAGGTAAGGAATAAAGCCTAACTGGGAGAACTGGATTCGGTGAGTCTGATATTTATATTTATTTAGACTGTAGTATACGGACGAAAGCTCGTACAGTTTGATCGTCAACGGAGTGAAAAAACATTTTTTTTATTATTCAATTGTTATTTTTAAACATCGATTCAAATAAATTCTTATATTACACATATCGTAAATAATTTTAAACAATGATTCCACAAAAACGTCGTGTAATATAAATTCGTGTTATAAGAGGCTTGGAGTTAATAATAAATAAGGTGTGCATTACAAAAAAAACGCTTTGATAATATAGATTTATTCGACTCCTTTTCGAGATTTTAAAATCGGTTATAGGTTTTCATCATCAACCTCTCGAGCATTTGAATTTAACCTTTAAAAAACCAAGCATTTTTGTAATTTTCTCCTAAACTTCAAACTTAATTACATTATAGGACAATTTTTTATTAAAAAAAATGGTCTAATTTATCAGCTAACCCCAAACCTTAATTTATTGGTTTAATGCGAAATATCTAGCTGCTTTTCGAGTCATTAATAAGTCGCGGTCATCTACCATTTCGACTGGATCTTCATCATTTAAAGTACGGTCCTCCAATATCCTCGATATCTAGAATATCCAGGTTATCAAATCCTCTTCCACAAATACCATGACATATTTGATTTATACTTTCGTATTCATCTTCTATTGGTGGCAATACATTTTCTTCATTGCCTACTTCTACCACAACTATTTAATGACAGTTTAATTTCTTTGAGAGATGCAGAAACATTTTCTACACATTTTCTTAATAGATTTATTTTTCTAGGCTTAAAAAACTGTTAAATTCTCATCTAGATCTATATAATCTAATATTCGGCTAATATAACACGCTTTCATTTTTAAATTATTCCTTAAATTCATGGGCTAGATCAGGGTTTATAATAATAATATAATAGTAATATTCAATTAAACAATTCGGCAAATTTGTTGGAATTCCTAATTCTTTAAATTTTTGGGTTATCTTTTTGCGCTAGTTTTTCTTAAGTAAGTCAACAATTTTGAAAAAAATCTGATGTTTTAAGGGAGCCGTAAACCGAAAAAATTGGGAACCTCTGGGCTAGATGAAAGACGTATAGTTTGGTGGTAAAAATAATATTTTTAACATTAGGATGTTTTATCCAGATTCTATAATATTTTAACCTAGCCATTCCAAAGGAGGTATATTTGGGACCCCAGCTTTTTGAATTTTTCTCGAATAACTCTTTTAATATAAATCCTACATGTCACAAACTTTTTTTACTTGTCTAAAAAAAGTCTAAAAAATAAATAATATAAATAATAATTGACTCTATTTTCCATAATTGCGGAAAAACGCGATGTTTTTTCTCGCTAGCATCCGGTACGATGTGCCAAGTGCGAATGAAACGTATAAAAGTAAAACTTACTGCGATAATTTGGCGGTTGGTCTACCGGCGGCCTATCCTGAGTTTGCGGCGGGACATCGCCGGGTGTGCGTGTCATTTAAGCGCCATATTGATTAGTAGAAAAATTCATAATATCGATTGAATGAATAACTATTTTTATTCTTAGATTCCATTAAAAATATACCCCCTTCGGACGACACGGCTAGTTTCGAGCCGCCGTGACGGATCGATTAATAAATCCAGATTCTTTTTCGCTACAAATATGACTTAATTCAACAGCCGTATTATAGAAGTGTCGTGTTATACAAGCTGTGTCGCCAAATTTGAGAGAATACGTCAGTAACCTGCCGTAGAATATAAAAGGTTTCGAAGCTCTGGTTTTTAGAGCGGAAAAGGTCAAGTTAAAATTGGGCTACAAAACTATCGATTATTGCTATGTCTAAAATTACAATCTAAATCCTAAAATGGCTGATTTTATTCAGCTTTCTTTTATATTATGCATTCGATGGATGACCGATTTCGTTGTTGGACCTTAGCGAGATGATCGGAGACCACCGGCCGCTATTGGCGACCCCTGGCGACCCCCGCGGGATCCTTTCGCCGGGGTAATCAGTTACGCGGGATCAGCTCGTCCGGGGATAAGATGGTGGGCAGGTGGCGAAGAGATGGCCCACGATAGCTTCGATACTTCGTTCATAATTATAATAAACAATAGTGATCGAGTGGCGACTTCAAGCGGACCGGCGACGGGTCATGGGGTCGTGCTCGATTCAGGGTGGCCCTGCACGTGCACAAACGAAACCGGCTAAAATTTGACGTAACCCTCGATTCGCCGTGTAAATCGGCGGGCAAAAAAATTTGCAGAAATCGCGATACCGAGCCATTATTCGTGACGCGCCTAGCCGCCATAGTCAGTATGGCCGCATTATTATAATCCTCTCCCGGTGGTTTCGATCTGCACATATTTATCTTCCTCGCCTTATCAAAGATTAATTAACGATCGCAGTATCGATAGCTCGTCGACGCCGCCGACCTCGATCAACTACACGAATATCGTGGCTCGATTTGAATATTCGACGGGGAAATTCGTGTTTTACATCGTCGCCGGATAAATCATCGATCTCTGGGGATCGTCGACGGTTTATTGATAGTGGTGCGACGCAAAAGCGTTTTTGTCACATGTGTGCCGTGTATGGTAGACGGGCATAGATCGTTTCCTCAGTATAATGGCGCATAATTAAGCCGTTGATAAGCATCGGTCCGCTTGGTAATTGTCGCATTACAAATAATGCAAGTATGACAAGGAAGAGTAAGTTCATTGTCACATGGGCTGGTGAGCACGTATGCTCGGTCTTTTGCATTCGTTACCATGGTCTGGTATCGTCGGATATAATCCAGAATTAATTAGGAATATCTAACTCTTCAAAAAATGATTCGTACTTAATAAACCTCTATATGATTACAGATTTCTCATATCTTAACAATAAATCGTATGTATATATTAATCGTTAATGACTTCCGGTAGAAGTAAGTGAACCTATTCGTTGTATTCACTCACTATAAGTCGATGGGACAAACGAATGCTGGAGCTCCCAATCCGACCCAATTGAGAATATTGCAGAGCAATGACTGCTTCTTTCTTCCTAACCATCGTTTACTTTCTACTTGATGACCTCCATGATGATCAGCAGAAGATGATACTTTGGTACTCAATGCTTCTTGTTGTGGCGGTGTCCAGAAGCTCCCGCCCCTTGTGAATAAGTTGAAAAGGAGGGTTGTATCCTTGATGTCCATGTTTCAAATCCTTTCAGCCGGTTATTGTTCGCTACCAGCAACGTCCATGTCTCTCAACTATATAGAAGTACAGACCTCACGTAACATCACAGATTTCGGAGACCGATCTTCGAGGAGTGTCCATTAGTCTAAATTCACGGGACTAGCAATTCCTTACTTATAACAATTCCTTAACACTCAGAGACCCGGTCCCGCGTTAGCGCGGAAATTTTCGTAAGCGGTTAACACCCGGTCCCGCACTAATGCGGGTTTACACGAAACGTGTTATCCACTAATTAATCTAATCTAATATAAGTATACTATACGTATAATACTTCTTATTTGATCAAATTATCTCCAATAGGAATAAAGTTAATAAGCATTTTTTACAGAGCCTCGCAAAATAACAAAATCGATAAAAAGATGCGGGTTTAGATGTAAGTTTCGCCTGTGAATAGCGGGTGCTCGAGTGTTAATAGCCATACCTTTGGTTTTTTTTAAATATTCATTTTTAAACCCAATCTCAGACACGCTTCGTTAACACTATTCAGCAAAACTTGGAGTTCTTTTCAACCTTTTAAATATAATTTTAGAGAAAAATCTACATCACTTAACAAGAAAGATGGTAGAAAGGCTTAACACATCACAATTAATTATTTATCACCGTTTAGAAAAATCAGGGAAAGTCTACAAGTTGTATGAATACCTCACAATCCTAATGAACAGTATAAAACCGATCGTAGGCCATTTTGCCATAACTTTTCTTGATGAAAAATGGATTATCTGTGTCAATATCGTCCATAAAAGATAATGGCTTGATGATGATTGACGATCCATACCAGTACTATAAGCAAACATTCTTAGAAAGTAGGTTTTTTTGTGTGTATGTTGGGATGTGATTAAAAGAAATTCTTTAGGATGGTCTGCTTTACCATATCCACCTTACTCTCCGGATCTTGCCCCGACAAACAACCACCGTTTATGTTTCCTGTAAAACGTGTTGACCTTGAAAAAAGTAGCTAGTCAATTAGGCTATCAAAAAATTCTTCCTGTCTAAAACCAGCAAATTTAATGAGAACAGAATTGATTATCTCACCGTGATGTGGGAGAAGGTCTTAAATAACAACACAGTAAATATCTGATGAAAAATGGAAAGTGACCTGAAATCAATGCAATGCAACAAAATGTCTTCAATATATAAGTTTCAATTCTCCTTTTTTGATTTTCTTAAAATCTATTCATCAAAATTAATTTAACAACTTACCAAACACGTATAATCTTCAAACCTTGTATTTAGTTTATAAATTTCTTGTTTATTGAAATTTATTTTTATATTAATTTCATTTTTGTCAAAGCCTAAATCAAGAGTATTAAATTATGATATTGTTCATTAATTCAATATAAATGTGTATACTGTATAAGTTATAATAATAAATAAGAATATGAAAAATCAGTTTGCGAAACCAGTTGCAATTTTCTATAACTCTTTTTATTCATATTTAATATTAAAATCCCAAAACTAGAACATTTATTATTTCTAATTTTGTGGTTTTCTGTGACAATGTCTTATGTTTTATTTTAAATTGAGATAAAGTATGTGTGCATAAATAAGATCACCTTATAAAAGTACTGTTAAACACATAAAAGATCTATTTGTGATAGAGAGAAAAATTGTATCAATCAAGAATATCACGTGTTCACGTAGTGCTTAAAAGTCATTCGTTTGAATGGCTTTAATTTAAAATACTAATAGTGAAAACATATATTATTATATTAAATTCATTCGTAAAAACATGTCATAATTTATACTCAGAAATATATTTTTTGTTATACATTATAATTATGAATTTATTTTAAGTACTATGCAATTATATGTTATTTATACAGTAATATCTGGAAATATTTTTGTGATATAAAAAATATAGTAGTATGACGTCGTATTTCTAATACATTTACGATATTATATAAATCTAAAAAAACTTGTCGATATATTGTACCTAGTCATAAATTTAAGAAAAATAATAAAACTATAAGTCATATACGACTGGCGAGGAATTATTTACTTATTTTATGTTTAATAATAAATAAAATATAACGTTGGCTGTTATTTTATGTTTAATAATAAATTAACAGCCAACGTTATATTTTACATGGTTATCGTTATGTTAGATATTTCTATTACATATGTAGCATGTCATATAAAAATATATGTCAATGTCAATTAAATGTCGCATATGTTTTATATTAATTAATAATACATCTGCCGTAATACTGTGACATTGTTTGTCTTATTATACCCCAAGATGGGATTATGAGAGTCAATCATGCAACTCGCGTACATATATTAAAATCTAGAGCAATTAATGGCAATTATAAAATTATAAATATCTGAAAATTATGAACAGAAAGCGTGCGAGTCGATGTACTCGGTAATTACTGACTCATTATTATACCGCGGAGCTTACAAGCTTACAAACAAACTTACAAGTTTGTTTTGTGGCTATTACAAGCCAGGGCCCTCCCCTACCAGCAAGTTAACATTATGATTGCCAACTGGCTATCTTTCACGGTGTTTAATCTCACAATGGATCTTTCGTTGCGAAGCGAGGATTGAATCATTCAAATTATTTTATTAGACGTCTTTTGCAATAATTGATGTAATATAATATACGATATAAATGTGACTGTTGCTGAAATCTATTCCTCGAATCAACAATGAGAGGCAAGATTCAACCGACCGTCGGATACGACGCATTGCCGCCATTGTCCAAACGTCTGCAAACGTATAATGAAGATCATAAAAATGCCGTATGATGAAATGTTTATTGCGATATTACAAATTGCAAAATTTCATCGGCCGACACACGGACTCATATCGAAACGAACAAAAAATAACAATTATTAATTGTATGGACCATTAAAAAAAAATTAAATATGTATCGATGCGCTCCGCCGCATGAATATTGAAGCCGACGCCGTGTCGTTCTTATACATAATTCAAATTTATTCAATTGTAATATCATTACGGGTCCTTATAGTCGCGTTTGGGGTCCTTAAGGATTCACGTCACACCCGGGACAGTCCGGAAGATCCTGGCGATGGACGGCGAGGACGTCCTTTATATGTCGTGTCCCGCGTCCGCCAGGTGCAGTCGCACAGGTGTTGATCTTGTGGACTTAGTATGCAACCGATATTCATAATTTATTATTCATGAGCACTAAATCATTCCTGATGGCATTGTTGATGTGGTGATGGCCGATAATGATGTCCTTGATAGGCGCGCGGTGACTAATTGCGGGAAATGCAGATGGCGACGGTAATAAGGAGCCAATTGCTATGCAGGATAATGAAAAAAATATTTTTAACCGTTATTGAAACAGCGTGAATTTTTTTACACTATTTTTATATAACACGGTCTGATAAAAAGGAAAAATAGTATATTTTTACACGAATTATTTGATCTAACACGGTTCCCAGAAACAATATATGTACAGTGAAACCACGTTTTTACGTGCCCGGATTTCACGTTTTCTCGCTAAGTCCAGCAATATGCCAGTCAACACTTCATTAATTAGAGATAAGGACCTGCACGTTGCGTCTCGATTTAATAACGAAGGATTTACTGCATCAAATCGTTTCAAGAAGATGCACTCTGTAGTGTATAGATCAGTTAGCAGAGAATCCCAAAGTGGTGATTTCAACATCATTCATACTCTAATTGCAGACTATTCTCCGAGAGATATTTTTAATGCTGATAAAACTAGACTGTTTTTCATATTCGCGTTTAAGGGTAAAACTTTTCATTTAGGGAAATTAAGTAAAAACAAGCAAACTGTTTTTTTGATTACAAATTCAGATGGTAGTGAGAAGTTTCTCCCGTTAGTAATTGGAAAAGCATGGATGACTTGAAGCTTAGATGCTTTGATGAGAGCTAAGAAAAGAAAAAATATTTTATTCCTAGATGCCCTGCTCATCCAAAAAAATTAAGACTGAGGAATATACAATTAGCCTTTTTCAGCCATTAGACTTGGGAATAATGCTATTGATGTCTGGGAACAAATTTCTACCGTGACTTTACAAAATGACATGGACCTCGACATTAACGTGATGACATCTGAAGTTATGGATATCGATGATATAGTGGATAGTTACATCCACGGAAACATTTCCGACGAAGAATTATCTGATGAAGAAGAGGTAATAAACCATATAATTTCAACAAAAGAAAATACTATGAGGCATATGGGCCTTAAAAGCTGTTTTACTAGCATTAAAAACGTACAAAACGAAACTTTCTTATCGATTTATACGATCGAAGGAGCTGTAAACCAACACACAAATATGTACCAAACTGGTTTGCGTGATTATTTAAATAAAAAATATTTTTCATATTTTTATCTAACCCGGGATCTACTTTTTCCTTTTGCGTTTTTTTATTGATCCCTTCAAAAACGTAAAAACAGGGTTTCACTGTATATACATTTTCATTTTCGGACGTTGTTACGTCCCAGTGTTCATTGGGTGAAAAGCAGATAAGTTTATGTCACAATAGCCAGTGACCAATGAGTTAAAAAAGCACAAAATATATTTCACAGCTTGTGAAATATATTACACAGAAGTAGATAACGGATATCCTAATAATAAGAAATTAAACAGGAGAGAACAGTAACAACAAACAAATAGTTTCATTAGATTCTAACACATAGGCCTTGTCGTGAATAATATTTTGTATAAATTATTTATTGTTTTTTTACACGATTTTCTTGCCCAACGTTATTTAGAAAACCAATCTCCAATTTTTCTAATATCACAGTATTGCATGATTTTTATGGTAGAACGCATCTATCGTGTAAAAATGGGTTAGAATTTTTTTTTATTTATAAAAAAAATGTGATAATTTTAATTAATGTAACTTATCTACTGCAATTATTTGTCAACTGTGTATTTTTATTGACACGGAAGCATCTTATCTATCTACTGTATCGAAAGAGAATCATGTGAATAAACAAAATTATCTTATTATGATTCTTCTCACAGAGATACAAATACAAACTAATTTATTTATACAAGTTTACATATAATAATTATTAAAATTGCAAAAGAATCTATGAAAAATGTATAAATTTTCTTTCTGTTCAACATTATTACCGTTCTGGTCAATAACCAGATAACAGTAGGCTATTGATTTAAAAACCTTAACAAACATTTCATTTGGTGTTGTGGCGCATTCTTGGTCAATTGCGGCCTTTAATTCTTCCAGTGTTGTCGGTTTTTTAGCGTAGACTTTATCTCAAAGATATCCCCACAAAAAAAAGTCCAGTAGTGTCAGGTCTTGAGAATGGGCAAGGTGTTCTATGGGACTCTTCGTCCAAGCTTGGAAGATTCTAATCAAGATATACTCTTACATCTTGATGATAGTCTTGAGATGCTCCGTCCTGTTAGAAATAAAATCCGCCATCTTCACCAAAGTCTTCCCACGTGGTAAAATAAATTCTTCTAGCATTTATATTTCATATACATGATTTAAAAAGAAATATGCGGATTTGTTAAATCTATATTTATTGTGAGAGTGCTTATTTTTACATCCAAAGCACTTTGAAAACATTTTTTATGTGGTATAGGTGTATTTTTATATTGTCTATAGCATGTAAAGATTTAAAAAAACAAAATATTAAATGTTTGATGAAAATTATTAAACGTAATGTCAAGAATAAAAACGTACTTCGACTTCTTCATAGAAAGCGAGAGTTACTAGAGACCATAATAAACCGTAAAATGAGAACTTTGGACACATCATTCGTGGACCAAAGTATCACCTTCCGTAGACCATCATGGAGAGAAAGGTTGGAAGGTAAACGGTTGTTGGAAAGAAATAAACTATCGGGGGCCCACAACACATAGCCAACAATAAAAAAAATTATGGAGAAAAGGCATTGAACGTTTACGTCTGAAAACGGACAAGGCACTTGAAGAAGATAAAGGAAATTATTATGGCCGTATTTAAGGTTAACATTTTCCGCCGAGAGATTAGAAATTGCTGTCTTGAGTATCTTGTTTTTACTCATTTTTATCCGGAACGTATTCCTACATTTTGTATGACCTCTATGTCTTTTTTGCACAGTTTTCATTGCGCGATTCCTCCTGGAACGTATCAAAAAGAAGCTCATCTTACGAAGTTAGTTTAAAAAAATACGTAGATTTTTTTGATTTTCGTGGGTTGTTCATTTGTTGTAGGAGAATTGTCCTTGACGTATCTTGACATTTGTAGTCATATTGAACTTTGTTTTATTTGATTGACTGTCGAAAACGACTTTTCACGTGTGTTTAGGTGTGCTCGGCGATTTATTAATTTGTGGTAAAAACTGGAAAGAATTTTTGGTCTAAAACATCACAGGTTGTGTCGGCAAAGCTTTCGTATTCACCGAGCATAACCCGCTGCGACTTCTTTGCATTCCTGAAGATGTAAAAAAACATCAAGGGGTGATGTTTTGCTAACATTGATTAAAAATGAAGGAGTTAAACGCCATATCGAATATTGTGTTCTAGAAGTGCTTCCAAGATCGAAAAAAACACTAGCGCATGCGTACGATGTATTTGATTAGTTTGGATTATGAAGAGAATAGACTTTTTTTGATTGTTTATTAAACCGTATGTAAAATCCATGTCATTGTATATAACTGTATGCAATAAATGCAGCTTGCATATGTATACATTTGATCGTTCATTTTAGATAATTGCTGCATTTTTCTAATATATTGCTGGTAATGGATTAAACGGCCTTCGTCGGGAAAAACTCGATAGACATACGCACATTTTATTTCGCTGCAATTATTGCACTGATTAAAATAACAAATTTATACAGCACTGAGCTAAATAATATTTCTGCAACACACGAGCACGTATGTTTAAATATCAAACGAGCCTGTGACTTGCATAATTAAAATAGCAAACGGTCGATACATTTTTTTTCAACAATAATAACTCACACACACTCGATGTAAAACATAAATCATACGCGTTGCACTTATATGCAATTATGCAGAGGAGCAGAACGAGCCGTGTAATTGATGGCTCGATTCAAGTCATCAATAACGCTCGGAACGCTGTGTCGAACTGTTGCTGTGACAAACTTTCGCCGTCGACGAATTTAGATGCCGATGACGTCATCCGGGTCACTGGAGATTGCAACACTAAATATTAATATGAGATTCGCGTGCCGGTCTTGTGACACAATGTACAAAGAGTACTGACGTTTCCTCGAAAGGATTAAACTGTGTGTCATGCAATTGCCGGGGCAGTGGCGGGAGCTGTGTTCGAATTTTCAATTTCCGGTTATTCAGATCTGTGCAAATTATGCAGAAAAAATTGCCGGGTCCAATCGCCTTGATTGCCCGCTGATGGGCGTCGCTGATTGATAGCCAATTATGACAAGAGGGGCGTGGCCGCGACCTTGATCGCATACAATGATGTGAACTTTTTAATGCGATCTATTATACCTATACCACTAACCAATATAAATTATAGCTCAATTACAGACACAATAGCTGAAAAAAATATTCTTATCGAGCATTGTTAAAGATCAGTTTGTAAGAAATGCTTTCTGAAAAGTTCAAGAATGCAGTCATTATATTTTTACTTCAAAAATTATATTGATTTTTCTCAATGCAAAATTAACCACATAACCCAATATTTTAAGTTTTATCATATTTTCTATTCCGTGTAAATTTACGATCGTGTTGTTTTGATTTTTTATGCAGAAGTGGGAGATGAGAATTCCTGTTATTTAAAATTAATCCCCTATTTATATTAATAACCACATCGTTTTTTTTTCATTTTTATATTTTTAATTATTCTTAGGATAAAAGATTGTTCATAGAATATTTTACTCTATTTAGTTTTCGCACTTGGTTAAAATTTTACTAAATTTAGCCCCCGTTTATAGTTAAAAAAATATACCAGTTGTATTCAAGCTGGAATCTATTTAATCTACCAGTTTTGGGAGAAATTTTAATATATAGCTTAGATAATTCCAAGTAACGAATGTACTTTTTTCTTATATATAAATAATATAAGCTTTTCAGCTTTCAAACATTTTTTACACAATAATAAAACTAATAAAATGATTCTCGTTAATCTCGAAGCTATTAGTTATTATATTAGTTTAACTTAATTGAAAACATTCTGAATAAGAAAATACAAAATCTGCATGAAAGATGGACAGAGATGTTTAAAATAATCTTGAAATTGACAGCCATTTACCCCTAATAATAAAAAAATGATAGGAGTAGTAATTACATAAGTAATGATATAAAGAGATAAAATATTGAAAATGCAAAAAATAATCTAATCTAATAAATGGGAATTATTTAGAATCATAAAAGTATGTATGATAAACTTTTCCACTTTTTAGGCAAGTTTTATTCGTCTAAAAGATATTTTAATAAACAGAATGAACCATAATTATGAAAGATTTTTTTTTTTATTTATTTTAAATGAGATCAAACCCTATGGATTAATATTCCCAATGAATATTTTTTCATAAATCTGTAAAAAAAAAGTGATGAAAGTAATAGTAATATATTAGAATTTGTCAGTTTTTAACCTTTTCTAATTTTTTTATATCAATTCTTCATAATTTTACTTAGTTTCAGTCTAATAAAATAAATTATTATGTATTTTTTTTAATTGATGATCAATTCGTGTATCAAAACAATCTTAATATGTAAAGCGAAAAGAAATGTCTTTTTTTGTTGCGTTACTTCAAAAGCAGTTTGTCACCGGCTTCCGTTGAATTAACACGTCGTACAATTAGTAATCTATCTGTTTTGACGTTTATTTATTTCTTACCCATAGTAAAAAATGTAACGGTCAGAGATTGAAGAGACACATTAGCGATATTTAATGCTGTTTTTATTTGATTAAAGATTGAAATTAAATACATCCACTCAGACCATCTGCGATTTTTACAGCGACATCTTGAATCCTCGAAAGTTCTATAGATGGTTTCAAAAGTATAAAAGTATAGTGGTACCTTTTAAAATCAGTGTTCCAAACCACGTAAAACAATCAAGGAAGAACTCAGTCGTTCATTATCACCAGTGAAGGATAATTTTAAAAGGCACGGAAAAAAATTGACAATAAATTTAGGTGCAGTATGACTTTTTCCAACAGCCTTAGAACAACGAGTCAACGCCTTTTTATCATTACTGTCGTGCTGTTAGATGAATTATTACTGGAGATAAGAAGTGGGTCCACTACATTATATTATAGAAGAAAAAATCAATGACCTGTGTCTACCCCTGGGCCTTTCATTGGCTGAAAAGGGTTATTCTTTGTATTTGGTAGGATTTTTTGGGAATAAATCACTATGAATACTTAAAACCTGGTCAGACTGTTTCAGCAGAGGTGTATTGTGCCCAATTAGTAAGATTAAAGGAGGTACTACTTAAAAAACGATCAGGTTTTAGGAAACAATCAAGGATGAATTCTCCGGAATGATAATAGAAGACCACACGCAATTAGAATTACACGGGATAAAAAAGAGAGCTAGATTTAGAAGCTTTACAACATACACCATATTCATCTGATGTTGCACCGTCAGGCTATATACCTTTTTAATCCAGCCGTGTCGGTGGGGTCTATTTGGGATCTCAAGTTTTTGATTTTCCGCGATTATTATTACTTGAAAACAAATGCCAAGGTATTGTCGAAGAATATATCAATATTTTGACTTTTGGGGTCTATTTTTCATACAAAATAGACCCCATCGGCTAGAGCTCTTGGTTTCGAGCCGTCGTGACGGATCGGTTAAGCCGATGGGACATTCGGTTCGAGATAAAAAAAAATCAAATGTTATTTAAAAAATCATATGAAGTTGTATTTAAAAAAAATAATGAAAATGACATTTCTTTCCGCTTTTTGAATAATCATGTTTTTTTTTATATTTACTAGAGAGTATTGTTGCCATGAGCCGCCTATGAGCGTTGCCTATTGAATCCCGCTATCCGCGCGTTAACGAGGAGCGCCACTTAGTCCAAAGGAGTGGACAATTTAGTCAGATGGTGTGCCTTTGATGTCGCCGATTGTAATTAGCTCTTTAGCATGTTGAATATTTCACGCGCCATGTGTGCCCTGCCGCCGGCGACCTCGGCCAGTGCGCATGCGCCGCAAGTCGCCCGCACCTACGCAATTGTCAAAGGGGCCCCCGCCGCGGCGCTAATTTCTATGCGAATTGCGAATCGCGGTTGCAAATTGAGCCGTCCACCGCAATTGGACAATGACGATGCAACGTGGACCGTGTCAATTCTTTTGACATCTCTTAATCGTTGTTACTGCCGTTATGCAAATCTACATGCGCATAAATTAATGCCACGACCAAAAATAGCCACGGAAACACAAGCGTATCGCAATCGAAATATTTAGTATTCAAAGTATTTTTGTGGATCAAACTACACCTAACCATCATTTATAAACTCATAGATGTATGCTTATAAATACTTAGGTGCCTACATCAGTACGAGGGTGGAAATCAATGACAAAATTAAGATGATGAGGGATGCATTCATCAGAATGAAAAACATATCCCGACTTTCCTTGAAGATCCGTCTCCAAACTCTGCGATGCTACATGTAGCTTGTACTATCTTTGGCAGATCTAATCGACGAATCGGCTCTTGATCAGGTGCATGAGAGGTGGGGATCCTTACCCAAGGGGCGGACTACCTTTCTCTTCTTTCCTGATATTAGAGCCATGCCAAATTGTATCTGGTTCTTCTGAGACTTTTGGGTCAGTCAATTCCCGACGAGCCACGGTAATTTCAACACTAAACTTTAACGAGTTTAACCTAGTAGCATCTCCACACTACTGAAGTGGGGACGTCTGCGGCACGTTCTGTTATTCTATCCTTACCTGGATGTTGCGCGTTACGACCTACTTCTCATGTCTGATGCGGCATTTCCCCTACGGGTCTCCCGATTAAGGGCCCAATTGGACACATGGACCTAATCAACAATGTACTTTGCTTGCTTTGCATCATATTTCAGAGAGTTGTGCAAGGCTACTTCCCCTCTCCCTACTCCTTTTTCTTAAAAAATCACGCAGTGGTGGCAAAGGGATGGAACTGCATCAGACCTGTCTGACACGACTTCATCCAAGGTACAAACATAAGTAAAATTAAAGCGTAACTTGTAACTCTACATGGACATTACTGCCAGCAAACAATAAACCGCTAGAAGTGTTTGAAATGTGGTGCTACCACAGATTGTTGAGGGTCCCATGGACGGAACACGTCAAGAATACGACCGTCCTACAACTTCTTCAAAGGATGCAGGAGCTTCTGAACATCGTCAAAACACGTTAATTAAGTACTTTGGATACATCATTCATGGACCAAGGATCGCCTTCTGTACACCATTATGGAGATAAAAGTAGAAAGTAAAAGGTGGTCATGAATAAAAAAAGCTGTCGTGGCTCTGCAATATTCGCAACTGGATCGGGTAGGCAGCTCCAGAATTGTTTCAGCTCGCCAAAAATAGACAATTATATGGAGAAATGATAAGGTCGTGTATATCCCCTACGTCCGAAAACGGACAAGGCACCTGAAGACGAATATATATATGTTTTTCTTGATCCATGTTTAGAAGAATAAGAGGCTATGCCAGTTTTCCTTTTCTTAGTCGACACCGTCATGTCTGATTATCGTGACCATTCTTGTTCCGAATCTTCTTGATTGTGTTTCTCCAGGATTCTCTGCATCGCAGATACTACGATGGAGCCTGTGGCGTGAGGAGTGAAATACGGCTATATACTGTCCTCAGACCTATTTAACGTAATCGGAGAGTATATCATGAAAAAAGCCCTTAAAAATAGGGTAAAAAAATCAAATCTAAGATATGCTGACGATACGACATTGATAGCCACTAACGAAGAAGAAATTACTGATCTGCTCAAAAGAGTTGTATATGTAAGTAAAAAACTAGGACTCGAGATATAGATATGGTTGAGACCTAAATAGTAGCTCAAGCTTGGTTAAGGTCGTTTATTCGGGATTGTGTAGAAATCGTTTCTACATCTATTAAAGGAATAACACAATCGACTTTAAATGCTAGAAAAGGTTGGGGCCAGAGGTAGTATGGAAAAAGGTGGTACCACCGATACAGGAATACAGCAATTAACTTTGCTAGCAGTTTTGCCGGAGTAAGGGTTGATGACTTAATATTCAAGATATCGAAGAAATATTGGGAGAATGTGCTTCATCGAAGAAGAACTGGTTTAAATTTACTTTGGTTGTAAGATGTGTTTGAGATTGGCTGATAAATCAGAATAAATTATAATAGGAAGTGATCATTTGATGGTAAGAAGTTCAAACTTCACGAGGGAATTATTAAAGTGCTAATCAATTAAATATTAAGGTCTTTTGATTTTTTGTTGATAATTGGCTTTTTGAAGCAATAAATAAATCGAGATCCTTTTTAATATGCATTTTTGTTTCCAATTGTTTTTCGTTCAAAATTTTTTGCAGGGTTCTAAAAAGATGACAATCGCTTGGGGCAATGTCTGGAAAATGCGGTGGGTGAGAAAAAGGTTCCCAAGAAAATTCATTGATTTCTTCTATGACCTTTTTTGAAACATGAGGGCTAGCGTTGACCTGGTATAAAATTACCCTTTCTATAAGAGCTGGTCTTTTTAAAGTCAGAGCCTCTTTCAAACTATTTAGCTTAGCACAATACGTGTCTGTCGTAATTGTCTGTCCATAATTAAACAGCTCATAATAAATCATGCCCTTTATATCCCACCAAATGCATAACTTTATCATTTTAGGGTGAATTCCTGTTCTTGAAGTAGAAGTTGGGGGTTAATTGGCGCCCAACC
>JAGXCT010034089.1:10551-33656 GCA_022495035.1 Philopotamus ludificatus
TATATCAAAATAAAAAACAAAAAAGTCTTTGGCCGTTACGAGGTCTTAGCCTTCGTATTCGTCGAACATGACTCTTTGGGATTTTTTACAGTTCTTGAAAATAAAAAAAGTATATGAACAGACGACGTTTTTCTAAAATTAAGGAGATTCATAGATAAAATCTATGAAGAAAATAAACACCATGACAAAAAATGCGTTCCAAAAGTGCTTAAAAAATTGGGCTGGTACAATTTTATAACGTATCCGATAAAGACTATTTTAATAAAGATAAATTTATTTATTTTAAACCTCCAAAAATTTACACGATCTTCGATCAATTTAACAATAATTTTTCTTGACGTTCGCTAATGTAAAAAATAGGTCATTTAATAGTTAATTAATTATCAGTTTGACTAATTAATTTGATGTAATTTATATTAAGCATTGACGTATTTTAATTGTAAACATTCGCATAATTTATTTATAGAAAGCTATAATATATTTCGGGCATTATAAATTTTTCACTGGCAAATCCGAAGCCGCCGTGCATCAATCATCACAGTATTTACAACATTCCTATTTTTTATATTATTATTATTAATATCGGGGCCGTGGTACATGTCCGCAGAAGCAGCAACAGCACCCAACAAGTGTTCACTACCTCCAGTGTTATTCTCTCGCTAACCGTTCTTCGTGAGAGTGACTTATTAATGGCGCGAGTCCGGTGTACGAGTCTCGGCGAAGGCGTTATTTATACTCGATGGTGAAACCATTGAATTTTGCGATTTTTGCCATTGATAATGAACGGTGACTAAGCGTAAAAAATTACACTGTCAACCGACAAGAAAATATGACATTCATTATTCCGAGATAATTAATGAAAAATTAAAAGAAAAAATATGTCAAATCGGCGATCTAATAAAATGCTAATCTCATTCAAATTTTCTTTTGTCCAATAAAAAAAAAGCTCTATAAAAAATGCGAGTTTGTAAATTTATTAGACATTCTTTGTCTAAAGAAAATAAAGAAAAAAAATGCTGGAGACGTCTGGCAGGCAGCTCGAGACGCATATTTGTCCAAGTTTCCGCCTTGTTAATTTAATTTACTACATGTGTTGTCTATGAACTCTTTGAGACTTTGTTATTTCGTTTTGGGTTAAAACTCAAATGCGGCTCATCTGCAAAGAGACGATTATACACTCTGTCAATGTGTGACAGGTTAAAAAATAATAATTATCTCGAGAAATATAGAGCAGTGTTCCATAACCATCGAGCAACATATTTTTAATTTAATTTTCAGGTAATTCCCGATAATCATAAAAAAATACTACACTCCCGTTAAATTTTAGAACATTAGTTTTACGCAATTTACGTCTGAAATATTTTAAATTAAAATTAAGGAAGAATATAAAATTAGCCTATTTCCTTCAAACTATACTAGCGAACTCCAACCATTGGACTCTGGAATAATCTGTGCTTTTAAGTATTATTACCGCAAAAATCTGATAGAACAATGCGATTGATGGCTGAAAACTAATATCTAAAGAACCTAATTAAGTGGATCTCGATTTTAATGTGATAGTTTTCCATGACCTTTCGATATTTATTTGAATGTTCGCAAGTGTCAAAAAATTTCGAGGGGGAAATTTTAATTTAAAAATTAACCCTAAAAGTGGAAGTCCTAGTAAAGTGGACGATGCCATACTGAGTGCTGAAATCGAACTTTACCTACTAAAAAAAATGCTAAAAATCTTCAATACTCATGGCCAAAGTAGCTTAAAAAATCGGCAAGATTCGGAACGGGAATGGATACCGCAAGAGCTAAGTGAAGATAATCTATGCGATCTTTGAGAAATGGGATCCAAAACATCGATTTTGCAAGGTTTCATAACTGGAGATGAAAATAGCTACTCTAACCGGTAGCGCATAAAATGAATTACTAGCATAGAGTCAGGTAGCAATACCAACCCCTAAGCCCGCGTCTGTATGCTGGGACTACAAAGGTATATATAACTCATTATGAAGCCCTTAAACCGGCCAAACAATAATTGCAAAGCTTTATTATAAACAACTGAATTGTTTAGCGGCGAAAATAAAAAAAACGATCCTCCCTCTAGAATTGTTGACAGGATTTTTATGATAAAGCTCGCTTGCATACGGCAAATAATAGACGAGAAAAATTAACCGACCTCGGATGGAGATCAATTCGTCACCCTACATATTCTCCAGATATTGCTTCAACTGAATATCATATTTTCAGATCAATTTTTGAATACATATAAAGACTGTTATTCTGAAAAAGACATTAAAATGTTGTCAGATCGGTGGCAAGTGTCATATCTAAAAATGGAGATTATATTTTAGATTCATATGTAAAAAATACAAATTTTATTTAAAAATCATCTATTCCCCTATTCAGGAGATTTGCATCATATTGATTTATAGCATCGAAAGACCTTTAAGTAAAAAACTTTAAAATATGGACTAATAATTTGCGTAAAAAATGATCGTTATCTTTATTATTTATAATCCATATTCGCGTTTTCCTCGTTAGTTTTTTGTCAGTCTCTTCAAAAGCGTAAAAACGAGGTTTCACTTAATTTTTTATTCACACTTGTCTAGATAAAATTTATTCTTTAGATCGTCTGATTAGAGACACGAAAAGCTTTTGCATCCTATTTTTAATTTGATTGGTCTCTACAGAAAAACAGAAAACAGGCCATGAGGTGTTTTAAGAGATCTCATTAACTTTTTAAATCAGGACTATAGTTTTATGTTACCTGATGAGTTTTTTTAAGATGATCCTATTCTTATTTCATTGAAGATCGAAGAAACCTTTCTAGGATATATAGGATTTTCTAGGCCTAATACTGACAACCTTCTCCCATTTATAGCGAAAAAAATATGATTATTTTTGCAACTCAATGGATCCGACTACAACATCACATTTCAAAGACACTATCTGCTTGCTTAAGCGATCCGTGACGGCGACCCGAAAACAACTAAGTCGTCCGAATGAGGTTTATCAGAGACCTCAAACATTTCGAGTCTAGATTTTCATGAATTCTTCAGCAATATTTGGATTTTTTTAAAAAATAGTTATTTATAATATGCTTAATAATTTAGTAGATATTTTAGATTGTTCGCCAGTACGTACTAATAGTCACTAGTACGTTTCACTCACACTTGTCACATCATACCAGATGCGAGCGAGGAAAAACATCACTCTCGTGGCAACAGAGGCGAATATTGTTGATTTTTTAAGGTCAATGATTATTTATAATATATAATAAATATAAATACAAATAGTGGTAATACTAACTATCGTAGAGTATTTTTTTCTCTATTGATATTACTTGAAGAATAAAATTATTGTATAAATAATAATAAAATTCATTAAAAGAAAACTGTATTTTTTTTCCACATTCAGCACACCCAACATCAAGTCCACCGTACGCCACTGATATTTATACTTAAGACTTTTTTGGATAAATACAAAAAGGTTGTGACATGTAGGATTTATATTAAAATAGTTATTTGAGAAAAATCAAAACCTTGGGGTCCCCAATCGGCACGGCTTATAAATCGCCTTTTGGAAGACCTTATCCCCTCCTTAAAATTAGGACTATAACTATGATGAGTCTTTATTAGGATGATCCTATTCTTATTCCGTTGTTGATCGATGAACCAAAGTACTCTTCAAGGTATATTACTGATAATCTGCTCTCGTCTTATATCGATAATTTGTTAAAAAAAATGGATATTCAAACGCTGATAACTTTTAGAATATGGATCTTTATTTTTTTTAAGATATGTTAATTGATAAAGTACATTTTTACACAATAAATTAATTTAATAGATAATTTATTTTATGCAGAGGTTATATAAATAAATTAAAATGAGAAAAATGTTGTAGCTTTGAGAGAAATAACTGAAAAATCGCGAGCAAAGGAATTACCCAATAAAGTCTAAGAATGCTATAGTAAATTCCGAGAAGAAAATAAAAATGCTTCATAATTAAAAGAAGTATTATTTAACTGATGGCAATTTAAAATAAAACCCATTTAAAATGTCCAAAACATTGTCTCTGTATTAACACATTGCCTACGGGGCGAATCGCGGTCAAACTTGCGCTGGGGCGGGGCGCATTCGTCGAAATTTGGTGATAGCCGCTTTTGCCGAAATTCTCCTCAAGGTCTGAAGTATCTGACCAAAAAAAAATATTTAAAAAAGACTGTTGGTATAAGTTACAGCCGATCAAACACGTAGTGTCGGCTAGCGTGTGTTATGCGCGCCCCGGACATGCACAAATACGCTTTTGACGTGGAATCCACGTCCCCCGTAGGTAATGTCTTAATTTAAAATAATTAAATTACCAAAATGAGAGTTAAATTTGAGTTACTAGTCTTTAGGTCCAAATTTCGATTAAAAAAAAGGTTTTTTTATTATTTATAATTAATTAAATTGATGAAATTAAAATTTTAATTATCTTATTTAAGGCATAAAATATGTTAAAATTAAACATCACATGGCTACGCTAGTCCGTAGTGATTCCCCGGTTCCGTCTCACTTCCTCTGAAGATGCTGATGAAATGAAGCGCGCAAATGTCGCCTGGACTTATTTACGAGACACTTCCAAGTAATGATGACATCTCACTCTACTCCTATTCAGACATATTTATTTATCGCGAAGCTATTTTCAGCCGATGGCGCGATTAATTATTTCAGCATTCCCGATACGTCGAATCACATTCTGCGAAAAAAAACTATGCGTGCCAAAAATAAATGTGCCGGGCGAAAAGGACATTAGATACATTTTTTTAATTTATTCCATGGTTCAAATTTAAATATCACGTATCCCAAAAAAAATATATATTGTAAACCGTTTTCGATTACGTCGCCGCAATAAATCATTCCTAGATAGATTTATGAATTTAAATTTATTGAAAACAAACACGGACTCTATATCAATCTATTTGGATAAATATTTGATTGGACCTCGCACCAGGAGGGCTAGACCTTCACGTGAATAATTAATTATCCCTTGACAAATGGTTCCAGTGAGTTCTCTTTTTATTTAACACGTTATCGCGTCGGGGTGATGACCTAGTTGGACGAGGACCGTAAACGGGAGAGATTGTCATTATAAATTTATATAAAAATACAAATAAAATAATATATTCTACACATTGCGTTGCGAATGATATAATGAATAAATATTAATTATTTTTGTGCTAATATCATAAAAGTTTGAGAGCCACAGCTATAATGGTTGCATATTTATTATACAGTTATCAAATTCATTTATTAACCAGTGCTTATCTTCACCATCTACATATTTGTTATTAGATTAAAATTATTAATTGCTTAATTTATTCATAATATTTTAAGCTATAAATTCAAAATGGCGGAAAAAACAGATGAATGATTAATATTTCAATTAATATTTAAAACAAATGTCACTGAAATATTTGAAGGCCATAACGATCATTTATATATTAAGTCCTGGTTAATATATTATTAATAAGTTTACGAAAGGGTCATAAAAAATAGTAAATTAAGATATATTATTCAGACCCCCGTTATACCCGCGTTGCTTATTACGCGCATTTAATTTAAAATAATTAATCTATTTTTAAAATGATGGACATTATTTGTAATCTGAAAACATCAGTGAAAAAAATTACTATTGAGTTCAAGATAAGTTTTAAGTATTATATATATATTTTTCTATTTACTTGTAATTATATCTAAAGGATTTGTTAAGTTTTTAATACTAACCCGCTATCAATATATATTTTATACATAATCATGAGTTTTCTTCCCCAAGTTTTTGGTTTTTCTCGATTTTAATATAAATCTTACATGTCACAATTTTTTTATATTTGTGTACAAATTTCTAAAAAATAAATATTATATATAATCAATATTCTTTATTGTCTGCAATTCCAAAAAAAATAAAAACAATATTCGCTGCTGTTGCCACGCGCGTTATGTTTTTTCTCGCTCGCATCCGGTACGATATGCCGATTGCGAGTGAAACGTGCCATCGACACGTGCACGTTATCATTTACGCGACGTATTTTTTTAAATTCATTAAAAAATTGATGAAGAATTCATCAATATCTTGACTTGATATGCTTGGAGTATCTGAGATACCCCCTTCGGATGATGCGGTTATTTTCGAGCCGTCAGCCTTTTTTGCATAGAATATGCGAAGAATCACAAGCAATTTTTTGGTAAAAAACGATAGTTTTCATTATTTTTTTTATCTCAGCTATGATTCTTTCTGTGGGGCCCTCACTGTGGAATGTATGATAATAACTAATCTTCAAATATGAATAAAAACATAAACAAACAAAAGAAAAAAATAATTATAAAAAATATTTATTCTTAAAACAATATAAACTTTGAGTTTGAATCATTTTTAACCAAAAATAAATTATTTTATGTATAGAAATTAATTGGAAATAAAAATGAAAATGGTTTTTAGTCAATATATAAAAAAAAAATTAAAAAAAATGGTCATAAAAAACTTATAAAACTTTTATTTAATAAATTCGTATAAAGGTTCATATAATTATTTAATACCTTATAAATAATTTAATCAGTTTTTTGGACAGGGGTTGCGGACATTTTTATATAAAATAAAAAAAAATGGTATGAACAAAATTCTCTCAAAAACTCCGTCATAAACTGTTAACATGTCACCCCATAAAACATTATGAATTTAAATTAAACGGAAAAAAATATATTTAGCTTAAGTTTTGAGGCCGATGATCGGCCCCTTGAGAATTTTTGCATACACCAGTTGGGGCCGATGATCGGCACCGTGGGAGTAAAATGGTAAATACACAAAATTATACAATGGTATGTAAGAACTCTTGAGAATTCTCGAGAATTTAAAAATCTAATTTCTCTTTGTTTAACCTAACCGTACCGATGGGGTCTATATGTTTTTGAATATTCTCGAATAGCTCTTAATAATATAAATCATATATGTCACAAAAATCTAAAGTTAATTTTAAGGAATAAATATATTAAATAACAACAACAATATTCGCTGCACGCGCGCGATGTTTTTTCTAGCTCGTATCCAGTATGATGTGCCGAGTGCGAGTGAAACCGTGCAATTACTGTGGAATACCGAATAATATTGTGTTACATTAATCCATTTTTTGAAATAAGTCAAGAAAAAAGGCTAGAAATGCTTGGGATCTATTTTCCATTGTACATAGACCCCTTCGGACGACGCGCTTGGTTTCGGGCCAACGTGACTGATCGGTTAACTGACGAAAATAGAGACATGAAAACATTAAGAATTAAATAACACTGAATGTTTATTATTTAAAATAAATATATAGAATAAAATTGAATTCGACATCAGTCTATGGTTCACGCTTTGACCACCCCTGCTGTTACATATAATTATATTAAATTCATATATAATATATTTTGAAGATAATATATTCTTCATCATCCCACATATATTTTTTTCTACATTATAAGGAGATTTAAGAAAAAAGAGCATTGTTGAATAAATGTTATTTTTCCAATTCGAGTCACTTTCTCCGTTCTGAGACGGATTAAATTTCGTTTCCATTGACAATTAAGCATTCAGACACGTTTACAAAACGGTACACAGGATTGCGCTTACTCCGAATTTATTTCGGTATATACTTTTGGGGTCCAGGTCCTTTGACCCAACTCACCTCTCCTATAAATCACCGAGAGCACAATCAATCAATCGGCCTCCTTCGGTGCTGCTCGTCTCTATCCCCATCGGATAAACAAACGTAATAATTATACGTTTATTTTAAAGCGAGAATAATACGCCTTAATTCTTTTTTTTTTTGTTCAAATAAATAAGATCAAGAATATTTCAACGGCTTATCTCGTTACATCTAAAATATAAATATATTTTTTTTGTTCAGAAACCCCATAAATTATAGTACAATTCGTTGACGGATTTTATGTATGTCTCTGGGCACTATCGTTAATATCCGACGTTGCATTCCTGAATGAAAAAATAATGAAACAAAAATAAACATGTCCCCCGTTCCTAACAAGGCGAGGTGCTAAGTAACTAGTTGTCATAAAGTCAAAATAAAACCCATCCGCGTGAGGTGAATAAGAATATTAATGATGGCCGAGTCGCGGCCGACAGGCAACAAGCCACGGTGGCTTGTCTTTCGCCAAACATTTAATCTTTTTTTTTTTGTTGCCACCCATGCGTGTCATATGGACAAGGATTCCATATTATCCCTGCGTAAAAAAAAATGCATTCGTTCATAGAGCCAGGGATAATCAAAAATTTTGATATTCAATTTGGCGCAAAGACGTCAGTTTCGGCCGAAATGCAATATCACTTAAAAATTTTAAATTGCTTTTTAAACTTTCTTCATAAAAGCTCATTGGGTCCTACAGTCTCTTCCGGCTACAGTTTTTAATATAAAGTTGTGCGCGCAAATAGATTGGCTTCCAAACTTCAATAACGCACAGTAAACGAATGCGCTCGCTTTGTAAGCGAATGTATGTGCACGTGTTCGAATTTTTAATTAAAAATTATGTATTCGACATTAAAATATGATAATGTATTGGGTCAACCAAAATAATAAACTTTATTGAATAATATATTTTCCATCATTATTTATGACTCTTTGCCAGCGTGATGGCAATTTGTATATCTCATTTTTAAAAAATGCCTTATCCCTAGAGGCGAAGAATTGAACCAGTGCTTGTCTGATATCTTTTTGCCCTGCAAAAAATTTTGTAAGAGCAGAAACAAGTGATAATCGTAGGGTGCTAGGTCCAAGGAGTATGGTGGATGCGTTAGAATTTCTCAGCCTAGCTCTGCGAATTTCTGACGAGTCCTTTAAGCAGTATGTAGCCTAGCATTGTCATAAAGAAGTATGATATCCTTCCCATTGAACATCGCCGGCCTCTTTTCTTGGAGTGATGTTTTTAAATTATCCAATTGCTGAGAGTACCTCTCCGATTTTAATATATATTAGTCCTCGAATGTCCCACCATATATACAACTTACTCTTATTCAGGCTCAACTTCGGTTTAGAGGTGGAGTGGGTAGATTTTCAGGATTCACAATATGCTCTTCTCCTTACGATGTTTTATAGGTAATCCACTTTTCATCCCCAGTTATCATCCGGTCTAAGAAGGGTTCGATTTTGTTTCGTGCTGGCATAGATGTGCATAGGATGACTCGATCATTCAAATTCTCTCAAACTCATGTGGCACCTATCTCGAATATTTCTACACCAATCCTAGTTTCCGAATATGATCCGAAATGGTTTGTTGAGCTGAATCAATCCTTTCTGCAATCTCCGATGTTGCAAAAAAAGGATTTTATTTTACTAACATTATCTTGACAGAATTTACCGGTAGACCCCTTATAAATTCCTAAATTTTCCAAATAAATAATAATATTAAAAATATATTTTTTTATTGTTATCTAAGACTTCTGATATAATTGAGAGCATTATGTGTTGTGTATGTGTGTGTGGTCGCTCGCTACTTGTCACTCGTGACTCGTTATAAGCAGATAATGCCTTAGAGAAGAGAATAAACGAATACCGAGACAAACCCCCTCCTAACTTGCCTGGACACAATCGAGAGGGTAAAATCCGATACCAACAAGGTAGAAGATGTACGTCCAATGTCAGCAATGGCCAAGAGAGCGAAAACTCTTTACAAAAAGCCGCATACCAAGACGGTATTTGCCCTGCAAAGTGGACATTATCGAAAGGAGCCTCATCACGTGTGAGACTCAGGTTCCTTTGGCCTCGACTGCCATTCGAGAAGTTTGGTAAGGCCCATGCCCTCAACGAGTGAGAGCCTTGTGGCTGGCAAATGATAATGATGATGATATAAACTTGGAAATTTTATTATTTTTATTTATATTTAGTGTTTCATGATGATGATACACATAAATACTGATTTTAATGTTAAAAATAATTAACAATTGCTTTTAACTACGAAATGTATAATCTATATTTTGTTAAACCGCGAAAAAGCTAGAAAAGGCCTCGGGTAGTCTTTTTTATTTGATTTTATGATATCATAATTTTCAGTTTTACACATCAACGAGTTTTTTTCTAACGCGTCGCACTTTTGCGATACTATTTTTTTTTTCTAAATACAAGCTTTATTGTTATTTTATAATGCTTGCCATTAATAAACACAAAATAAATTAATATTAATTGTAACAAAATAGGTAAAATTAAAATCTGCCTAAAAACTTCATCAGAAGAGTGAATTTTCACAGTGAAATGTTTGAATCTATAGGTGATGTTTAATAATCCAAGGTGGCAGAGTTAAGATAAAAATATGCGTTTTGTGGAGTATTTCGTGAAAAATAAGATCTGGAATACTTTTCTTAACGCATTGATTATAAGTTACAATGGCGGATTTTTAATATCCGCATAAGGCGCGCATATGGGGCCTCATTAATTCAGGGGGCCTCAAAATTCAGCTCTCAAAACTTTAATAATTTTACAGTATTGTCCAAAAATAATTAACAAACGAAAAATGCTAGCTGTGTCATGTTTTTCTACCTTAGCGGTTACCCTAACGTTCTTTTGCTCAAACCATTATCCAAGGATTCAGACGCGTAGCTACCTCAAGATAAAATGATGCAAAGGGGTTCTCGGCCCTCAAGGGGCCCTGAATTTTTAACAAAATTAAAAAGTTTATATTACATAATTTTTTGTGAAATTAATTATGTATCCAAAACATTGCAAACTGAGTAAAAAAATTGCGTGTAGATTGCACATTATAGTGTGTAGTGGTAGTGTAAATATTTTAAGGAGAAGGGACCTCCAAATTTAATTGTGCATGGGGCCTAACAAGTGCTAAATCAGCTACTGATGGATCTACACATTGATGATTTTACAGATACCTCTTTTAATATCGCTCTGTGTACTATAGTGAGTCCCTAATAAAATAAATGGATTTACATATTAAACATTTAGCAAATCAAATACGGCAAAAAAATAGTCACTAATGTAGAGTGATTTTACCTTTTTAAATATTTTTAATATATCAACAATCATGGTTTTTTCTACAAATATTAGAAAATAATTATTATTATATTAATCCCTATATCTAATAATTAATTGAAATTTAACCAATAAACTAAACTAAACAAAATGAGATAATTTTGATATTTTATTTAATAAATGTATAAAAAAATATTTATAAATAAATGCATGTTGTATTACAAAATATCTATCTGATATTTTAAATTTAATATCCCAATTATAATTATTTTCTTTTCTTTATTGTTATATATGTTATTTATTTGACGTTACTATTATGTTTTTATGCGTGATTGGCGACCTGAGTAATTCTGTAATGCCAATCACGCATTGTCTTAAAAATATTAAAGAAGCCGAGAAAAGAAAAGTTATCAAAATTGTGACAAAACAATCTTAAGCCTCAAGGAAACGAGGTGAAAACATTTATAGAATTTTTTTAATAAAAACCCGAAAGAGTCCTATAAAAAGGGAGTTTAAATTTTCTCTATACGTTGCCAGAAATTATTTTGTAAATTAGTATTTAATTCGTTTTTGCATAAAAACAAAAAAAATGGTTACTTTTCGGTTCCCCCTAATATATCTGGCTAACTGATTAATAACAAACTAAATCAGGGAATGATAACTGTAAAATAAAGAACGATGATGATTATTCATTGAAATAAGGTACACTGTCCATTCACCTAAATCAAATAAATCTAAATAATTAATCGAGATTCTGGTTAAAAACATTTTATTTGAAGAAATCTAATTTCATACGATTATTATTAATAAGTATAAATATTTAAATATGAGGGTACAGCAATTAAGCTAAAAAATAAATGTACATAAATAATACCTCGAGCTTTGAGAGACATGGGAAATTTGCTGAAGCGTACTCCTCGTCAAAAAACAAACAATGCGAGTACAGCGACAAGTAAGCGCCGGCGCTTACCAAAATAACCTTATCGATACAAGAATTTGCTTGAAAACCACTGGGTAAAACCTGTGGCTAGACTTCGCACGAATGCCTCAATAAAATATTTTTGCGCAGGCGCAAATTAAAGCGCATCCGTGCATCGTTCATTTTAGCGCTTGTCCCAGGCACTGCGCTTCGGTGCAATACCTCTCTGCCCTACTCCATGCATCATCTGGTCGTGTCTTTCATTATCTGACTGGATATATTTACGGATGCGCTTCGTCAATAAAATTTGCCCCTCGCCTTTGCAATTTTCTATGCCCTCTTTTTACATATTTCATTCAAAATCCTTTGGTACTCCAATCACACCTTTACTTTAATTACTATCTCTGCTTCATGCAAAATAAACCCATCAAAGCCGCCAACGGATCTATGAATATATCCTTGAGCTGCTCAAACATAAAATTAATTTAAAAAAAAATCATAAACAACACTTACAGTAGCGGTCATTGAAATGTAGTAAAAAAAAGTAATGTAAATCCTTAGAATATCTCGATGTTTTTTTTTCTAATAATACAAGTTATTCTGCATTTATTTAGTATAGATACTCAGCTACAATTGGATGACATCATTGTATCAATATTTATAAAGAATAACTCGATTTGAAGATTAAATTTAAATTAACAACATTTATTTACACTTTGATTTTTACTATATTCTGAGGAAAAACAGAATTACAAAAAAAACGTATTTTACTGTACCTCCTTTATTATTCATAGCAGCTTGAATCCATCAAGTTCTTAATTGTTTCTGCCTTTATCTCTGCATATTAGACATTTGTTATTGATGTTATTAGTGATTTTAAATTGGCAGGCTTCTCTCTACTGACTTTTGTTTTCTTACAGTGTCATAAATTTTCGATGGGTTTAAATCATGACAATGTTCAAATCCCATGTTTTTAAATTAAATCTTTGGCCTATGAAAATAATAAATAGAATTGAAGTAAATGGTTAAATATCTTATATCGTTTTGGTTCAATGAACAGATGATTGTCCGGAAGATTTAGTCGTTTATATAGCATAGGCGTTGTTCTATGGATGAAACAAGGTTCTCATTAATGATTTTAAAAACTTCTTTATTGACGCTTCCATCGACGAATGCTAAACAAACCATTTTTCCTGCTTTTTCGTTGGCCTGATGAATTTTCGGTCAAGCCTTTCTCGTGTTTTCCTCCTTGCAAACTTGCATCTGAGCTAAATAATTATACTTTCCTCCAAAGATAACTTTCCTCCACTCCTCTTCAGTACAGGTCCGGTAAACTTTTGCCAATTGGAGGCTTTTGGCGCCCATTTATTCTAAGACAAGTTGGTTTTTCGCCAGTTATCTTGCCATAAATCCGACTTCCCTGAGCTTTCTCCGGACCATTCATACACTGATTTCAGTTCCATCACCTCCAATGATCTCTGTTCTTTATTCTACGGTAGTTTTAAATCGTTTCGTTGTGAAGAACCTTTTTAAAATTCGATATTCTGAGGTGGTTGTATTCCGCTTTTGGTCTTGTTCCTTTTTTGTGCTCTACAGACCCATCTGAATAAATCGACGTAGTTTCTTGCCTATGCAGATATAGCATGCCAGTAAATAATGAGATCAGAAATTGGCATATGTTTGAGGATCAACGTGACCAAGTCAAAATGCCATACATGCCAATATGCCAAAGAAGAATCCTCGAAACCTGAGAGTCAAAGAGTACAGAGTCGACGACGTCTAAGAATTCACTTATTTCGCTTCACTTATTGCAAATAAATACGAAGAAGAAGCATACTGAAAAACCGGTGCTACTTTGGACTTAAACAGCATCGACGGTCGAAGATTCTCTCAAGGAAGACCAGTCAAGCTCTCCATGGTCCTTATGAAGCCCGTCCTAAAGCTAAATCTCTAGTCCAAATGTGTTTTAAGAGATTAATTACATTAAGAGAAATATATAAAAAAATATGTACGAAAAATGTAGAGGAAAATGAAAGAAACTCGCTACAAAAAAACCATTGTATTTGAATGAAGAACACTAAGCTGAAACAATGGAGTAAGTTTTGGCTCTTGAGAAAGAATCAAGTGGAGAAGCCATACTCACTTTACTTAATACATTTCTAAAGCTAGATTTATTTGTTGTTTTAATTACAGATGACTTTCGTTCTAATCGATAATAAATCTCCTCATTGGTTTCAAGCTTTAGTAAAATTTGTGTACAATCCGAGTTCTCGAGAGGATTTTGAGACACACTCCGGTTTAAGACATGGTGATAGTGTGTTTAATATTAAACATCTTATGGCACTATCTTCAATAAATCGCTGCAAATTCTTGCCCATTCCAACGATATAGACCTTTTCGCCAGATCTTAGGCATAGCACTTGGTTAATGAACGACTTCAACAGAATCTACGGTCAAAATTCATCTCAAGCAAGACCAAGATCAAGCTATATGGGACCCTTATAAGGTTCATCCTGATATATGGGTCTGAATGTTGGGCTTTGATAAAACAAGATGAGCGACAACTGGATATCCTGGTGAGGAGAATTCCGAGACGAATATTTGGATTAGCTGGAATGGTGTATCCAAAGCAACGAGGATCTATACAGACTATACAAGGATATAGTGGCCAGACTCCGGTTAACATGTCTTCCTGTCCCCGTAGGAAAGGAAGACCAAGGCTGAGTTGGTTGGACTGTGTACAGAGGAACACTGCATCATTGAAACTTACGAGAAGATGGAGCGACATGGCGGCAGACCAAACAAAATAGAGAAGGGTGTTGAATGAGGCCATTGCTCTTCAATAGGGCCGTAGTGCCTAGGATGATGATGATGATGATGATAGACCCAGTCTTTTGGACTTTCTTTATAAAATTAGTCACTGCAGATTGACCGAGTGTATTCACCAATGCTCTAATTTCCGTTTTGTTGTTGAGAACATTTTAATGACCGCTACGGTATAATTGCATTCACAACGCGAAGCAGATTCCGCATTTCGCCGCGTTAATGTGGTGATTAAGACATATTCAGTAAAACGTCATAGAAATGGCCATAAGTGCCATCGTTAGACGCTGCATACATCACTCTAATAAATTTTGTAGCAATAAAATTCCTGACATTCGAATAGGACCGCATTGTCGGTTTGTTCCCGGCGGAATTCCCGACCGTTGAACCCCGTACGCACGTCGATAGATTCAATAATAAATATATGGACAATGAATCAAAGAGTTCTCAATAATCCTAATATGCCTTAAAAGCCGTCACTTTGGCTCACGAGCCGGCCATAAATCAAGCCGGCCATACCGACCATACCGGCCATAGCTCCGTGTTTGCGGCGCAAATTAAAGTGTTCGCCTCACACGATCGTTCAATTATTGTATATGTGTATACGCGGATGACGTATACAGGATGATCTCTATCATAAAAAAATAAATATTATATATACTTTAAGATATGTGATGCACCTGCAATGAGATTTAATATAAAAATGCATATATCTATTTAATAAACAATTAAAAAAAATAATAAATCAATACATATTTATTATTCTGATAAATTAATTAAATTTTCAGCGCGTACGCTATCGCAGTGCATCGTTATTTCATTATAGTTACTTTTCAACATCCTGTATCACCGTGCGAGAAAAATCGTTCCCTCGGGATCGTATGAAAATGGACTGGGACCGCGATAAGGTATCGCTCGTTATTTATTGGAGAGAGCTCGACGCGCGAGTGCGAAACTCGAGTTCTGCGCGTGTAATTAATTCAATTTCCGCGATATTAACACATAAATCTATCCCCGGCCCGATAATATTATCCGCGTCGAGGATGAATAGTTAACACACCATTCGAGGCCATATCAAATGGACCACCCAAGAAAATTACACCGAACGATAAATCTGAATCATAATATACATAAATCCAATTTCTCGTAATTAAACTCACCCCAATATTATGAAACGACGAGGTTGATACAAATAACGGAAATTGGGGAATAATTAGACTGTTTTAAGTTAAAATATCATTTATTATATTGTTTGAACTCTAACTAAAACCAGCACAATCCTTGAATAGTAAATATTTTTAACCAAATATAACTGTGAGGATCTAGTCTCACTTTAATTTTACATTTAAAATAGCTGTTATATAACCACAGCCTATCTTATTCATTGCCTCTCCCTTATATTCCTCTATATATTCCTCTATATATATGCGATTCTAATCAACCATATTTTTTAACTCCTTGAAGATTCAATAATACATTTTTTATTCATCTACCATCCTGATAGCGCATATTTCTGACATGAATTAATCTAGTGCAACGTCGGAGGAAAGCTGAAAAATCAGTTTGCTTTGTCTATAACATATACAGATTGATCCGTCTGTGAGCTAATGCGATGAGAGTATGGGTGACATCATATTCGCCGAATATGATTCTAGAAGAATCCGGCACAGAACATTCGGCACTGCTTCATACAACAAGATCAGGACCCTTGTTGGGTTATCATCTATTTAGTAGAGTGACTTAATCGATACGTGTCATGAATCAAGACAAAGAAAAGCGTTGCTATCGTTACTCACTTAAGAGTTTATTTAGGGGGACCGAAAAGTAATCAACAAAATAATTTCAATCATTTTCTAACACTCTTTGCCAGCGTAAAGGCAATTTTTGGATTCCCTTTTTAAAAAAAGTCCTCTGATTTTTCATTGAAAAACTTTTTCAAGGGCGTTTTCAATACTCCAGCATTTTTTTTTACCTCTTAATGTTTGCCCTAACGATCTGGAGAGATGCTAATCCGACAGCTCCAAATACGGTGAATAGGATGGTCCTGTGTTATTTTTGCAGCGTAAAGCCTCGCGTTATAGTGTCAAAGGATCCTTTTTTATGAGCTCTTGTTTTATTCATTCTAGTTGTTCACAATGTACTGTCGCTATAACGGTCTGACCAGATACATTCAAGCCGTTCATAGTGTATAATTTCAGAAAAATCCCACCACACACAAATAAGGACCTTCTTTATTGCTTGTGATGGTCGAGGGGTCAGAACAGGTACTTTTCCGTAAGAAAGCCATTGTTTTTTTTGGAAAAGATTATTGTATAGCACCCACTTCTCATCTTCAGTTACAATTCACCGCAAAAACGGTTCGGCTTCATACCGAGACAAAAGAGGTGCGCAGATGGTACGCCGTTGATCGAGCGTCATCTCAGTCAATTCATGAGGAAAACAAATTCCTTGCCTGTACAATTTTCCTATGCAACAAAGATAATCCTGTAGACAATGGACAGCAAATCTTCAATGATAATTCCTCAAATATTTAACGAGGATCTGAATCCATCATCGCCTTCGGGATATCATCACCTAATTTTTGGAGTCGTCCTTTCGTGCGACATCTTTAACATTCCTATTTCCATTTCATATTTTTTTCACTGCTTCGTTTACCTTTATTCCTTGATCGAACAAAAATAACATACATTGACATACCTTCTTCTAATGTTGACATCTCCCCCCCCCCCCCTCTAGAAAATAAAATTACCTGAAAAATAAAATTTACAACCATAGCTTTAACGTAATAACAAAACTTACGTATTTGCGGGCCCATGTCTCGACATAAACTAACCGTGGATGAGCTCATCGAAGAAATTTTAATTACTTTTCGGTCCCTCTAATACAGTGGTTCTTAACCTTGTTGGAGGTACTGCACCCCACCAGTTTCATATGCGAGTTCACCGAACCCTTATATCATACGTCGTATAATTTTCCATAAAATAGTACAAGAACCCGGGAGACTCACTCACCGAACCCCTGGGGTTCGATCGAATTCAGGTTAAGAACCACTGCTCTAATATATAGTTGCCCCAGAATTTTAAGAAAGCAATAGCCTACCGGGACAGAAAGCAACACACTTTATTAATGTGCTGCAATTTAATTATATTGTTTTTCAAATCCTCTTCAATGTTGTAATTATGAAGAAGTGAATATGTAACCCTCGAGTCGGCTAGGCCCATTCGTTCGCTTTATTCCTCATCAATAAAGATGCTAATGTCTCGTTGCATTTGTGTGTCTAAAAGTTCTTGGTTATTATGTAAAAGTTGTAGAGCTGCATTGATTTTTTTCATGCGCATGTTCTTAAAATAACACAGATTATTGGTAATTTTATATTTATTGAACTGTAGAGTTAAAAATTGATAGGGACAATGCCTTTTAAAGCGAGATTTTAAGATCAAACAGAAGTTAAACGACAATCGTTATATCTAATGTTAGTTTGATTTGTTCTGGACTGTATACATTTTTGATTAATTATATGTTTTTGATTAAATCTGATATTGATTCCATAATCAGAATTTAATCTTCTTCTTTTAAAAAGGTTGAGCCGCTCCTAAATATTTTTTTGACATAATTTGTGGAATATTATCCTTGTATAATAAATTTTATGAGGAAAATTTAGGACTATCATTAATATAACTGAATATTTTAATGATAAAACTATTTTTAGCATACAGTCACGATTAAAGCTTTATATTTTTTTGCGTCTCTCATACTAATTTTTATAAAAAAAAGTGTTTATTAAAATTAAATACAGGAGATCAAAGATATATCAAAGTTTTTCAAGACCAGGGTGAAATGTGGAACGGAAAGTAATAAAAAAACATGATTTTTTAAATTTTGGTTAGTCCAGTTATGATATAACCACGAGAAATTCGACTTCAACACAAAGCAACAATGTTTAAACAGTTTTTCCCTTGAAAGGTCATCGGATCTTCATAAATTCATCAGTTACAATAGCTAAAGAAAAAATTCATTCTCAGATTGACCTTTTCCAATATTAGCACATCTTGGACATTACATTATAAATAAAGATAAAAATATTGACCATATAAGACGTAAATTAGTGATGATTTTATACCACGATTTTTACTAATCTTAATTATTTTATGCTAAAAAATTAAGAAGTCAATACTCATCAGTTAGCTCATGGATTTGTTTAAGTAGTCTAAGAATTTTATCTCTCTTTCTGGATTAGCTCAGCCAATTAAATATTATTCCAATCATTAAATAAATTTTAAGCCAATGCTTCTATTGTGTTATTTCAGCTAAATGTATTTTAATTTCATTTTTTCATTATCTTTACATTTAACACGGACTGCTAAATAGTGTATATGTGTTTTTGAGCAAATTCCAAGAGTTAAACTAACCATGTACCTACAAAATACTACGATAATTTGAGGGGACATTATATATATGGAAATTTCCAACGATAGCAATTCCCTTTGAGCAAACGCTGGTAAGCGCTGTGCTAAAATAAAATTGCACGACTGGTACAAATTGCTGTTATTTGAAACTCTAGTATATTTAAATTTTATCTTCTGCTTCCTCTGCATTGTCATACGTTATTATTTGCTTTGCAATTCGACTTATAATATATTTAAATTATTTCTTAAACAAATATATGTAACATCTTAATTTTAAATGTCTGAAAAGAATATAGATTATTTTGATATATTTTTTATTGTAATTAGAACTCTTGATTTTTTTGAGGAAGCATCGAAGCCAGAAAAAAATAAACATGCCCTTTTGATAATTCAAACGTAACTAATTTCTCACCCCCGTGTAACATACGATACTTTCGTTAACCACAAAAGCTCCAAAAAAGCTCATAACACGAATCGTCGCCTCCATGGGCGTCGCCGACGCCCTCCGAGCATCACACGCCGTTAAACACGCCCAATTCCATCACCGTCGTCCGTATCACGTGTCCGTTTCGGGACCGGGAACCCCCCCGAAACGGTTCCAAAATATCGCATAACAAATCGAGGACCCGTCGAAAACACGGGCTGAGGTCACGTACCTACAATACTTTAAATAATTACGCGTCGGTCATGTTTCAATACTTAAAAATAATGTTTGAAACTTTAACGCCCGCGTTCTCGGAGCAAATCTGGCGTTTAGCGCTCGCACTTGTACCGAACATTAGTGATGAATTGCGAGGCTGTGATGCGCAGGCGCGTAACCTTTTATACTGATTAAGGTATACAGACGTTAAAAAAAACAATTGGCTAATTAAAAAGTAATAATATTTTATCAATACTTTGATATATTAGGATTTTTCAAATGCAGATAAATCGAATACATCGATTCTTTAACCGGTATGGTCACCCCCGGGTGACAACTGATAATCTGCCTAACAACTCGTGCTGGAAGCTTTTCTAAAATTTATTTAATCCTAAATTTTCTTTATATTTTTGCATTTTCAAATTTATTCACGTATTTATGTAAATTTCGCTGCAATACAGTGTTAGCAACTTTGATTGATATCACGATTTTTTACTTATAAATTTATATAATTTAACATTGTTATCCAATATTTAATTAAATACTTCGTCAATTAAAAATAAAAGCTTAAACATGCATAAAATAATTTAATGCTTTTATAGAATAATCTTTTCACCGAGAAAAGGATAATAAAACTTTTATTATATAGTAGCAATTTATCTGTAAACAGTTTTAAGAAATTAATAAGAATTTACGATCATAAAATTTTAAGTATATCCATTAGGTTTATGCATTTTTTTAGGAATACTTAAGTTCTAAATTTTTATTGACATTTTTTTATAAAACCTGTATTCCATATTTTGATTTACGCGAAAATTGTGTGTGCAAATAAGTTTCATATCTTGTATTATTACGTAACATAAAATTTATGAAAAAGCATAAAATATTTAAATAATTAACGTTTCGTAAATTAATTATTATGTTTTACAATTATTCAGTTGCGTCACGTCAATTCGATAACAACCACGTCGTCCGAAGGGGGTAACTCAGGGACCCCAAGCATTTCAAGTCAAAATATTGACGAATTCTTCATTGTTTTTTTTTATTGAGATTATGCTTCTTAATTTAGTTGATATTTTGGATTCTTAACTAATCAGTATGACGTGCAAATGACAACGCACTCGGCGCAGATTGAGCTCTCTCAGCACGTTTTACTCACACTAAGCAAACCGTACCGGATGCGAGCGAGAAAAAACATCGCGCAACAACAGTAGGGAATATTGGTATTATAATTTTTTTTCGCAATTTCAGATAATAAAGGACAATGATTATTTATAATATTATTTCTTTAGACATTTTTAGACAAACGTAATTAGTTTGTGACATGTATCATTAATATTAAAAGAGTTATTCGGGAAAAATCAAAAACTTGAGGTCTTCAAAGGCACGGCTAGATATGAGAGAAAAATATTATATTTACATATTTTAGGTTAGAACATGTTTTAGGACCCACTTATTTAATGACTATTGTGGCATTCCGATACTGAATCATAATAATTTTAAATTTTCGTTCACTTACTCATTCATCTTTCTGCAACTCGTTTTTTTAGCTATGTGTTTTACTAACAGAAAAGTTTCCAGATTAAAAAAAATATAAACTCGTGACATGAAAATATATCACTAGATATAAAAAAATATATTCCAAAATTCCGTTTTAGCTTTATTTATTATATAGTATATATAGAATATTACTCTAATATCACAAAATCACCACAATGTTGAATAGACAAATCTAATTTATTTTTTTGGAAAATTATACAGTCACAACGAGGATGGAAAACAATCTTTGGAAATCGCTGGAAAAATACGAAATGGTAAATAGGATGCGATTTTCAAATTTTTAGTTTTTTCTCACTATATTTACAATAAGTTTTGTAAAATGATCTACGATATAGTTATTTGAACTACGATAAAGTTGTAGAAACGTACTTACGATTCTAAAACTTCTAATTTAAGAATTATTAACATTATAAATGATTTTTTAACTTCTCTGAGAAGTTTCATATATCGAGATGAACAACCAAGATGGATGTAGCCTTATGTTCCTATCGAAATCCCAAAAAAATCGTGGTTTCAAGCTTGTGTGAATACATGAGCTTCAAAATTCAAAGGAATTCATTGAATGATCCATTGTAGATACAATTTTAGCGCAGATATTAAAAAAAGTTTCATCATTGAAAATCAATCGATAGTTTCTTAACATTAAACAAATTTTTATATCATTGATTTTTCATATTTTCCGCAGTTACATGTGAATTTAAACGGCTATATAAGAAAAAATACTATTTTTTTCATGAAATAAATAAATAACAGACATAATTGAACGTACAATATTCAGATAAATAGGAAAAGCTTAAAATTATTTGTCCTACCGCTATTTTTATTGAAAAAAATTGATTACAATCATGATCCGTAATGAAAGAAAATGATCACTCGCCTTCGATCTGATTATTGAAATTAATTCAGTATTAGATTCCGGTGTATGGTTGTCGACGCCGTGTTATTAAAGACCGTGAAATTTATTTCAAGCGCTCGATTGAATAAAAACTATGTTTAATACATTGTTTATTGACAGGTCATTTATATGTTTATAGAGTGTGATGGTCCCGGGCCGGATGTGATGGAAGGCTCAAATTAATCTAGCGCCAATGCAACAGAAGTGATAGATTTGCTGCCGGGCCCGCGAACATCAATCAGTCGCCTATCGAAATAACTTTGGGCCGCTGATGCGGTCGCGGTGGTACCTTTGCCTTGTGGGAACATTGACCATCTTCTTTGGATGTCAAAAAAATATATCATTTATTTCCCAGTCGTTTTTAATTCAGTCCGATTTCAGAATGCTTCAGAGTTGTGTTAATCCGTTGGACGTCGGGGTCGTTTCCATAAAACGATAAATGGCCTCTGGATTATTCCATGACACGTCCTGTTCCAGTAACGAAATGGCCGAACAAACTAATTTGGCATTTACGAGCCGCCCCTGGAGACTGTTGAGGCGTGAAGCAGCAATTGCAAACCCCACTCCGGTATCGCAAATCAGACATTGTTGTGTCATACTCTAGCGTAGAGAGGCCCACTGTCCGTGAATGTGAATGCTGTGCAGATTTATGACCATTAACATTCGTACTGTATATATAAAAAAACGTATTAGAGAAAATCTTAATAAAAAACCTTAAAAATAAATCGCAAATATTATAAATGAATCAACAAGGGTTGATTTAGAACAAATCTTCTATGTTTAGATGCTAATCCTTTTTAAGGGATTGTCTATAAAAATTCTCTCTGCAAATATATTCGTATTTTCATTATTTATATATATTCTCATTT
>JAGXCT010034090.1:0-23416 GCA_022495035.1 Philopotamus ludificatus
GCCCTACCCTAACGTGCACTCCGGGTATAACGACGACAATTAATACGTACACTCTAGAGTTGAAGCGACATCTGCCAAAGTAAGCAATGGTGTAGGATATTTCGGGTTTCGGGTCCTGAAGGCAGAGCAACTAGCAACCGAATCAGCGTGGCCAATTGGCCCAGAAGCCTCGATAGTCCATGTTAAATTCAAATGGTTAGAGTGTATCCATTTCATTTCCATTCGTTGCTTCAGTGTCCCATCCGATCAAGGGTTGCAACCATGGCCGTTTCCACAATAAAAAAATACCCGAGTCTTCGTCACATGTGAGAGCATCGAGTTCACGTGTACGCCTCCGGATCTATCGGAAGCTCGCCTGCTAGGACCGAGAGGACTGCTATTAGCTCGCAGCAGTAGGGAAAATCTCTGATAAGACAAGAGTCGTCTCCGAATGGTCGATTAACACCTTTCTAAATGACTAGAGTAAATATTATCATCATCATAGGCGCAATGGCCTTCTTGTAGAGCCCTGACCTTACCCTACATCAGGGATGGCGAACGAGTACCCCGCGGGTCACGCAGTGACATGTGAAATTATTGAACCAGCATGAATTTTTAGAAATGATTGTAAACAGCCTTCATTTAATAAAAAATAAAATGATTTTAATTTGCTACTGATATCACTAGATGTCGCCACATCTTTAAAAAGCTAGAGTGTGATTAGGGTTACAATAGCGATAATTTTTAATATTAATAAAACTTAAAAGCCTGTATTTATTATTGTTTTAAATAATCAACCTATGTGACCCGCCACATAGATTTAATAAAAAAAAATATCAAATTTGACCCACTTGGGAAAAAGGTTCGCCATCCCTGCCCTATGCCTTTCTACATTTTATCTAGTCTACCGCCACGTCGCTCCATCTTGCGGTAAGTTTTAAAGATGCAGCGTCCCGCTATACCCAGCCTTGGTCTCCATTCCTCCGTGGATAAGAAGGCTTGATACCCCATAAGCCATTTCAGTCATGAGCTAGCTGAGACCGGTATATCATTATATAGTCGGTACAGCTCCTCATGTAGTCGGATACCCCCTACCTTGTCGTCGAATACGGCTCCAAGTATCAGAATCTTTCTCTACAGGATATCTAATTGTCGCTTATCTTGCTTTATCAGAGCCGAATATTCAGATCCGTAGACTAACGGGCATGTAAAGCTTGACTTTCCTCGTTGGGAGGCCAAGACTTCGGTGGAAAGACAGGGTTGAGGCTGACGCCTCTCTGTTGGGCCTTGGGCGATGGGTATGGGGCCACTTAATTATTATTATTATTATTGAGAGCGATCTCAACTGTGGATGCTGTTGAAGTCCAAAATAGCACTGGTTAGCCAGCATAATTCTTTTTCGTACTTCTAAATTGGTTTCATTGTTTTTTTAATCTAGCCGTGCCGATGAGGTGGGTCTATTAATATTAAAATAAAAACAATATTGTTTTCTATTAGCACGGATGTTTTTTATCGCTCCGTACCGATTATGAGCGAGAAAAAACATCGCTCATGTGCAAGTGTGCGTGAGAAAATATATCGTGCTGTGCAAGTGCGACTCGTCACCTCATTCGCATTAATTTGTATAAAAATTCAAAATTAAATCGATATTTTGGATTTTTCTACTAATATATATCATAAATAACTATTTTTATTCATAGAACAACGCATTTTTTTAAATGTTAGGTATTATCGAAAAGTTGATAATTTCTTGACTTGAAATTTTTGGGGTATATTTTCATACAATCATTTAATCCAAATTTACCTAATCGGCTAGCGGCGATGGTTTCGAACTGTCATAATGGATCGGTGAGCCGAGTTTTTTGTCTTGGTTTCATTGATCTTTAGTACTAATGCCCATTATCACTCTCATCGTTCGCTGGCATGTATCCTTGAGAACCGGCCGAGATGTCCTCCGCATAGGCAAGAAACTGCACTGATATGTTAAGAATGGTGCCAGATGTTTCCATGCCGGAGTCTCTTATTACCCCTTCGAGAGATTTGTTAATCAACAAACATACTAGAGCATAACCTTGTCTTAAATTCTTCAAAGAACTCAGATTAAATACGCACTTTGCATCTGAGAGTATCCATCGCATTTCAAGACAATCTTTAAAGGATAAGTTACATTACAATATAAAAATAGTTTTAGTGTGGTACGGCATTTCAACCAAAGGATTAATTGGGCCATTTTTCACAGTACAAGACTGGTGCCAATTACTTGAATTTACTGCAAGAATCCTTTATACTACGCATTCGGAAAGACTTGGTGATGATGGCTAATTTTATTTTCAACAGGAGAAAGCACCTTTTAGTGCGGATACTTTTAAGATAAAGTCTGCGCCAAAAAGCCAATGACAGTAAAAGAATTAAAAGCCGCAATTAATCAAGAATGCGTCAAGAAATGATTGTAGACGTTTGTGAATTAATAGCTCACCGTTATCAGCAGTGAATCGATCAGAACGGTAATAATTTTAAACATCTTTTATATAGGAATGAAAACTAAAGCTATATACATTCTAACCGTATATACATTTTTGGGGACATTCTGTATGTTGAGCCATCTGTAAGTAAAGATAACCCCGGCGCTAAATTCTCAGAATGTACTACGCCCAATGAACCGATGGACCCAAGGGCCCAAACGGATTTCCATAAGCACGAACCACAACAATACAATGTCCCCAGCTTAATTTTCCGGAATTATAATTAATATCTAAATTTATATTCGTGTATAATAAAATTTTACATCATGCCGCGTATAATTATTGATGTTAACAATGAGCGCTATCGGCGATTGTCGAGGTGACCATCGTTGAGTGCCATAGAAGAATAAAAAAAGCAGTAAAATACACAGCGTTGCGTGCGTTTTGCCATCACCATAAAGTTAATGCTCCTGAACTATTTTTAAATTTAAAAATAAAATCCGAGAATGAAAATGGATTACACAATAACATATGACCTAATTTAGATAATAAAATGTACTTCATTTAATAATTGCTATTATTATCTAATGAGATTTTGTCCAAGGATGCAAGCCATATTGAATGCTAATTATATTATTGACTATTGTAAAGATTCCACAAGTTTTGATATTCATTGGGATTTTTAACTTGTGGGAAAATGGAAATAAAAAAAATAATATATTAGGCCATAACCTTCGTATATACTGGACATGATCCTCTGCCATTTTTTTCTATTATCTAAGATAAAAAAGCCATGAAAGGACTAAGTTTTGATAACATTAAGAAGATATTTTAACACTTTATGAGCCGTTCACGCCTTTTGGCGTGATTTTGTAGCCAAGCGTTATGAGCCGTTCACGCCTTTTGGCGTGAGAGCAATACCCCCAGTTGGCATTTTTTCTGATGACGATGCACAATATAATTCTACTATTTGACCACAGATGGATACACGTGCTTGGATTATCATCACATGAAACCATGCGACCCCCAGGCAGGGTTTGATGTAAAACCTTGCAGCTCATAAAGTGTTATTATATACATTTTCTTTTGACTATATAATTATTTGGTTTAAATACTTTTAGATTAAACCCTTTGAATATAAAAAAAAATATTAAAATTAATATTAAAACTTCATGAAAATCGTATTGAAATAATTTATTAAGATTTAAATATATAATTAATTGAAAAAATCTATGGATTTTATGAATATTTATAGAAATAAAATGTAACAAATTATTTTAATATAAGTCTTAATGCATAATTTCATATTATAAAAAATAATAAAAATCCTTCTTTTATTAATGCTGAGTATTAAAATGTGTGCAAGCAAAGTTGTTCTGTAATGAATAATAATTAAAACATAAACTATTTGAAGAGTACGCTTTTTTTAAATACCCAAACCTCATATATAACACAATATGTCAAAATGTAATTAAAAAAAGTATAAATGAGTCTTTCTGATTTTTTTAAAAATACTTTTGTGTATGTTATTAAATTAATTTGATATAATAAATAAATTTAATAAATAGTTATACGATCAAAATAATTGCTAGAAATATATAGCTGATGAAAATAAATCCTATCAGGATAGACGATGAAGCCTGGAGAATTAAAGAGAATTATATGAACTCCAACGTGGCACATACAGAGGATGAAAGCTGACTGAGTGGATTTCGATTGAGGACGGCAAAGAAAAGATGTTGAAAAAATACTATTAGATAAGAGGAGCAGGCCATATCAGTAGATCTGTATATAGTTATTAATTAATTTTGTATATTTTTTTGCGAATAATTCTGCTTTGATTATAAAAGTTGACTTTGACGAAGTACATTCACAACTATTTTTTTTAATACAAGTCACGCAATTGCTAAAATGTATTATATTTACAATGTCGCGACTCTCGCAAATTGCCAAAGTTTTCGGCCGCTGAAAATTAATTCGCAGTCTGCTAATAAACAAGTTTCCGAGCATAATATGATTCAATTACAAATCTGCGAACTTTGATTCAATTACATATCGCGACGCTTTGTAGTGGTGCGTCGGCAATTAATTGTCGCTGATGACTGCTGGAGTGGCATGTCTCGTGACTGATAAGGGCACGTCACTTCCTTTGTGTACCAAATTGGCAGCAAACAATTTCAGCAAATTGTCTTAAAAGCTTCGCCCATTCGCCCCTGCCGACGGCCGCCGGCTTTTGCAGGGCTGGCCAACCGGAACGGTCGCTGGGGCCGTTAAAACCCGGGCGGGCCGGTAAAGCGTTCCATTTAGCGGAACACGGAATGGCTTCGCGTTGCATCGTTGAACAGCAATCTGCACTGACGACCGTACATTGTGATACCCGACGAGCCGCCATTTACGAATCGAATAATTGCAGTCGAAAACACTATGATAAATTAAACGAAAACGCGATAATATCTGCTGTATGACGCATCGGATATTATTAAATTGTACCTTATTATTTTTTACGCGATAGATTGGTTCCAGTAATGGATGCGTAAATACAGAGCCGAGCAGTGAAATTGTAACACCTTCCAAACTCGAGTAAACCTGTTATATAATATCGGATTTTTTTCGTTGTGAAGCGATTAAACATCATTATTTTTAATATTATTATTATTATATCGAAAACCATGTGCATGACTCCTCTTATGGAGGACTATATAGCGCAGTGGTTTCCCGTTACGTTCTGCACCGCAGAACTTTTTTTTTATATCGAAAAGTGTTACTGCCTGCTTTCCAGTCACTCGGAATGCTTCTGAATTGATTCTCTGCATTCTGCATCCCGCATCGCAGCTACTACGATGGTGTAGTGGCGGTCTTCACTTGGTCGCTCCAGCGGGTGGGTTTCCAAGCGCGACGAGCTTTTCCAGGCTATCGTTTCTTTTGACGAGATGCCCAAAGTATCGAAGAATCCTTTTGAGACATATGATCGAAAGTCGGTCTTCTTTGTAGTCCCCATTTCTTTTAGAACATACACGCTTGTGCGTTTAGCGGTCCATGGTATTCTCAGTAGATGTCGCCAGCACCACATTTCAAAGGCGTCAATTTTCTTTTTCATATTTTCCTTTGTGGTCCAGGTTTCTACGCCATAAACAAAAATTGAGAATACCAGACACTGCACTAAACGTTTATTTGTCTTTTTGGATATCCCCCCGTTTTTCCCAAATCGTTTCCCATTTTAAGCCATCCCTATTCGCCTACTTATCTCCGGCTCACAATTTCCGTTACTCGTAAATAGTGATCCGAGATAAAGAAATTCTTCAACCCTCTCCTGATCCGGAAGATTAACAGATCTGGATAGCTGATTATTCCAGTCGACGATCATCAGTTTGGTTTTAATAATGTTGATCTCAGGACCTAGTTTTTTACTTTCACAGATAACTTTTTTAAGCAAATCTTAGTCCTTGCAAATTAAGACGTCATTGTTTTTTGTGAAGTGAAGTATGCCAAAATTTACACAGTTGAGTAGTAAACAAAATAGTTAAAGTAAGCATAATTTAAAAAAAATACAGATTCGGATGATAAAGATCTCTGAAAGTTGCGGAGTGCTCCGTAAAGTAACGGAAATCGGTTGTTGTGGCGGCTATATCTGCAAGAGAGGAGTCTATAGCAGGAGATGGAGTATTACCATTTGAAACAAAGAATATGATGAAATTTAGTTTAGAATGGCCGAAAATTCATAAACCTGGACCAAAACCGACTGGCAAAATGTCTGAAGAAAACAAATTGAATTTGTTTAGATCAGATGGAACGTCCATCCGCAAGCCTTGGAGTTCTGGGCTTAAGGATAGCGGGGAGGGACTCGATCCCTTATTCCGTGACGTGAAGCCGAAGCATCTTGCAAGTTTATATGCGAATCGGTGGGGTCGCTCCTGACCTTACTCGGTCCTCCTTCTTTGCTGGTTCACCAAGTCAGCCGCCGCATGGGGTGAGTTTGGTGTGTCCAAGCTAGAGCCTTCTTTATGGAAAAAAGACATATTCTCCGAAGAAAGCAAATTTTTTTTTTTTGGTCAGATGGAATCCAGTTTATGAGGCATAGATCGAAGGATTGTGAAGCACCCAGATTGCTAAGATGGAATTGCCAGATTGGAATTGGAGAATTATTATATACTGGAAGCCCATCTTCTGCCATCAATCAAAAACCATTATTCCAGCACAAATGACATCATTTTAAAGATGACAGTGCTCCGGGTCACAAATCCGGAATGGCAAGTTATATATTTTTAGTAGCAGTGAGCGTTGCAAACGGAATTATAAAAAATACTTTTATTTCATTTTGCTAAAAAATTCCCTACATGGGTTTTTGATCTAGCAGTGGTCAGGGAATTCACCAGATCTTAGCCTAGCCCTATTAAGAAAATTCCCCAAAAAGGAAGACAGACAAAATACTAAAAAATTATGTAATTATTAAGTTCTAAGTTTCGTTTTTATAATTAAATTCTATAAAAATAAATAAATTTCTTTAGAAATACCATTTTTTGGCTCAAATATTACCCGCAAAAATTTTCAAGGCAATATAATTATGTCATATTAAGTACTAGATCGTTTGTAGAAATATTTTTTTACCTGATTATATGGATAGAATAATATTTAATTATTAAATTCATTTAAAAGTATTTATACCGGATACATCATACGCATGTGCTAGCACTTTTTTCTATCTTTATATCAATTCTAGGACACAATTTTCGGCATGGTATTTAGCTCCTTCAGCGATTTTGTCTTTATCTCTTCAATCTTATCTAAATATCGGTTTTTGTTTTATCTTCAAAAATAGAAAAAAGTCGCAAGGAGCCAACAAATACGAAGGCTTAAAGAAAAAATATTTTTTATCTATCCTGACATTCCATTTCCTTACTGATTTAATTGTAGTATTCGACAATAATTAACCATCCTTTAATATTTATCGAGTATACTAAATTAATGTTGTCGGAATATTTTTAATGGCATAATCAGTTTATAGCATATTCCACTTGTAGTAGATTCTAGACACAGTGATCTTGAAAATGCGCTCAATGTACAGTCAAAACAAATTAATTCTCAATTTTAAAGCTCGAATTGTTTAATTTGATTAAGTATTAAATTTTATAATTTATTAAAATTTAAGTAACTGCGCAACTATGAGAATTCATTGTATATTTTGATAGTAAAATCTTTATCTACGTAAACTATGATAATTTACCTATAAGATATTGTGAATATCGATTTTGATTATTTTATAAAATGGCTTTTTATTTTCAGCAGATTTTCAGTTCGATTTAAGAGAATCGTCAATTCTAACCATTTCAAAAAAGTATTATTTACACTTAGAATAGATGTTTAGCTAACTAATACATTAAAAATAAATTTAATAATTTTCCTCTATTTATTAAATATGAATGAAAATTAAGTCTGAAATAATATTATTATGAGGATGTAATATTCCGTGGTTTGCCACTTGAATTTTATTAAATATAATTCGGTAATCTTTGAGGACATTTAACATGATTCAACACTTTTGATTGCCGTGAAAATTTCGATTTTCTCTACAAATATTTGTACGAAATCAAATAGTACCAGAGTATAAAGAAATATCTGAAATTTACATAAAAAAATAGTCCTGAACTCAATCTTATTGAACATCTATGACGATAATATTGCGAAAACACTCATGCAAATTATTCAACGATAATATCAATATCATTAAAACTTACAGGCGTAAAAAAGATAAGGTATAATGAAAGCTTAAATAAAGATATTGATTAACATCGCGTGACATTTACCTATTACATCTAACTTGGAATCAGAATATAAGTGCGAATTAATTAACTAGATCGTTTCAAATAGCAGTTCATTGTCTGGCATGTGACGGGGAAAATTTAATTAAACAAAAACACCTCAATCGAATGCTAAAATATTTTTTTAATTAAAAAAAATGCATAGAGGTTGTAAAATAAATTAAATTCTCGTTATATATTCACAACAGTTTGTTCATACAAAGTTAATCCATCGATCAAAGCTTTTTGCTAGATTTAACCAGCTGAAAATTCTATTCTGATACAAAAACTTTGCTTTGACATTACCAGCGGAGATGGTATTGGCTCTCTATCCCCGGTAATCCCCTGCAACGTTGGCCAGCAGATTATGCCCCAGAGCAATACCTTCTTTTTTTTCTCGCATCTTATGCCAGACACGGATTTATCGTTTCGGTATTTATAGAATATACGAAATGATATCAATATATATTTTTTTTATAATTCAAAAAACATATTTTTCAAAAGTTCCTAATCTTGTTTATCGGTTGTTAAACTTTAATATCGATAATTTATATGAAATACGTCCCGTGACATGTACGTGACATGTACGTCGATACAAAAAGCAAAATCGCTGAGACAATTTTATTAGAAAATTGAACGATACAGAATCCGTGACATATTGTCATTTTTCTCTTTAGACTGTTCATATTGAACGGAATAATAATAATTGAATAACTGAAATCGTTTTTCACATTTTTTTTTTGATGCTTATGTATAAAATGCGACTTTCGCGTGTTTCACAATCAAGCGTTTATTTTTTTCAGCGCGTTATTAATCACTTAAATACATATATTATATAATTAATAAAAAATAGCAGTGATATTTTAATATAAAATTAAGTACAATGAGCAGAGCTTTATGTTGTAAAATTAATATCAGCTTGTCTAGACTATCTTTAGAAATATGATAATAATAAGTTGTTATAAAGAGTTATATTAGAGGCAAATAAATATAAGCTCTGATCGGCCAAAATCAACAAGACTATCTTTTCATCGGATCTGCTATCGTTCGATGACAAAAGTCACCAAAGGAAAATACGATTTCGTGAAAAGCTCTGGTCCTTGGATTTAGGGTCCGCGCCCTTTGTGGTAACGCCCCGATGATCACATCAGCAAATAGGTCACCGAATGAATTCCGCATGTACAAGCATGTTAATTCTTCCTGTATATAAATTCACAAGCTCTAGAAATAATACAATACATATTGTCGAACGAAAGCTCAAAGCTCGGTGCGTACGTGTGCAGACGCACACACATAGACAAAAAAAAATATAAACGTTTTTCGGCTTTTGTAAAGGCATTATCGCAACAAATCTTCCAAAAAAAAATATTTTTACAAAGCACAGGAAGAAAATAAATCTTCGTTTTTCAGATGCCTTTTTCATACGCTTCATCAAAGCAACAAAAAAATACACGGTTTATTTTATTATAAAAACATATGTACTCTGGCATTCTAATACAATTTTTTTCATGCCGCAAAATTAAATTTTACACCAAACATCATACGTTTTACACTTCTAGATTGTTACGTTACATTTATACATTTTTCATTCGGTCGACGATAGAATAAATCGTTTTAGATTCTGTCTGCTTTTATGACTGATGTTCACATTGTTCGCGTAATATTTTTTTCGCCATTTCCTTGACACGTCTCTAGAAATTGACGTTTTATTTTATATGAGAATAAAACATATATATGTATAACTCAGCGCTTATATACGATTAATAAAAAAAAGTGAAAGTTTGTATCAGGTAATATTAATCGCATGAAAAACTTTCACCTCTATCAGATAAAAATAAATGATAATCATAACTTTTCAACTGTTTTAATCATGATATTACTTTGTCACTATCGATCATTATCGAACAACGACTCGGACCACTACTACAGATCGAACAACACCACCGACCTCTACCTATAACAAATATTCTAGCAAGATTTTAAAGACGAAAACGTTGTAATATGGAGTGAACATTCTTAAACATTAATATTTTAAAAGATGATAATCCGATGAATTAATATTAGTTGATATAATTAATTCTATAGAACAGAGATTTATAACCGGCGGGGAATTCTGGAGTTCCAGAGGGTGAATATCAGAATTGCTGAAACATTGATTAAACTCTATGCTCTCTTAGAATGGTGGAAATTATGTTGGGAAATGGATTGGAGAAGGATCTTGTAACAGTTTCACTGCCGAACAACACTATTCAAAGGAGGATCAGTGACATGGCAATTTGCATCAAGGATGTCTTGCAAGTCTGCAGCATTAGGTTTATTTTTTATTCACTTGAAAGATCGACTAATGTAGCCTCGTATTCCCAGTTGCTAGTGTTTGCAGAATATGTTAACTCCGGTTCATTTACACTTTCAGTGCTACGCGCATGACGTACATGATCGAAATTCTTTCGAACTTTAACCTGTCGTTATATGGAAACTATATATAGTTAAGCAATGGCGTTTGTTTTAAAAATTAGCTCATAAACACAGCTAACAATAAATATATAACATATTAAAATACTGTCATAAGAACCATGTAATATGAACATAACTATTCAAATCACCCCTGGTATCTCAGTCAAATCTCGCCCGGCCCCGAAGTAATATCGATGACCGTGCCTCGGCTCAGCGATTGTCAACAGTGTTCCACGTACATAATATAAGTTTATTTACAATTATAATTAAAGTTTGCGTGAAAAATGGCGTGGCATAGAGGGCACGATTCGTTCTCAGACCCGTGGCAACGAAATGTTTAAAGAAGAGTTAATTTCTACTTAAAATAACAACAAAGGTCACAAATATTTGTGAAAAAGTTTCAATTTTCTCTAACACTCAATTTTTTGTACATGGATATGAAGATCATAGAATGATTCCTTAGACTTTTGAAGCTCGCGCTTCAAAAGCACAAGCTTAAAAACCCTGTGATCCATTGTCAAGCACTGGCTTCAACAACACTGTTATATTATCAATAGCTTTGGGATAAAATAATTAAAATTGCCAATTTTGTAAAAGGAGGAGGTCTTATCTTATGACTTTTCAAGCAGTTGTTTATTGACATGGATGCAGTAGATGTAAATCATTATCTACTTCTTTTCCATGGAGATGTTCGATAGCTTTTATGAGAAAACGTAACGGAGCGAGTATTTGAGCTTAATGTTAGCTTAATATTTTTTTTATGTTCAAGGGAATTTGTACTTCTTAGACAGGCTAAATAATAAAGAATGGATTATGCGCCTTGCCTATTTGGCCAGTTAAACTGAATCATCAGATGCAAGGAAGTAATATAAACATCATAAAATTTGCAGATGCATTGAGAGCTTTTTTGAATAAGAACCAAAAATTAAACGAGAAAAGTAAGGTTAAACAATGTTTACTCTTGTTACATATGCAATGAACAAGATCCTTTGAACTTTTTAAAAGAACTTTACCAAACTCAGCGATGGTTTAGCAATATAAATTAATAGAAAAACTTCCTGATGATTATCGAGACGAATTTTTAGTGCTGAAAAACAATTCTGGAGCAAAAGATGTGTTTATTGAGAAATCAATCACAGAATTTTGGCCAAATATGTGCGATTCCTACCCAAAAGTGATAAAAATATTTATTTGCATGTTACTTTTATTTGTGTCAATAAAACTTTGCGAGTTCTGGTTCTGAACTTACAAATCAAAACAAAACAGACTGGATGCTGAAAATGATTCACGGTGTGCCCTTTCAAGCATTTCTCCTTGTATTCAAGTACTGGCAAAGAGAAAACAATAACAGGAATCCTATCGATTGAATTCATCATCACATAAAACAAACTTAATAGTAGGTAATTCTAGTGATTTTTTTTTCATTGAAATATTCGATTCTAAAATCTTGTTACAGAATGTTATAGACTCGTAATAAATGACATTAAACACAAATAAAAATTAGTAGAGTAGAAACAGGCCTAAATTATTGAAAGTAACTAATTTTTTCTTTGCATTGTTGTATAAAAATTAATTATTTTATTGACCTTCAATAGTCTATGATTATTTTTAATTATTTTTAAACCCTGTATGACATTTTTGAAGCTTAGAGATGCCGCAATAAATTTCGCTGATAACCTGTGTATCTCGTTTTAATTTAAATCTCTTGTTGAACAAAACAGCATGAAACACCGCAAATGCGTCTCTCTAATCTCTGGCCTTGATATATTTTTTTCTATAAGATATTTTTTTTTTTTAGATAAGAACAGTATGGTGACTAAGTTTTAAAACAAAATTCAACGGTAGCTCATATTTAAATTATATATATATATATATATATTTCTTTATATTATTATATTGCATATTATCGTACATATTCTTGTTTATTTACGATTTTCCGACTTAAGCATAACACATTGTATTTTTCTTCTATCTTTAATCCGCTGTACATACATTATATTTAATTGAAAAAATAAATATTTAATTATTTTGGGCCATAAACTTGTACGAATATATCTACATAAATTTATGAAACATTTTCCTTTGTGTGCTTTAATGTAATATTATATTTGATGTCATGTACTAACGAATCAAGTTTATTCCGCTCTTATACGTCAATAAAACAAACTTAATTTGAGTAACAAAATTTTCCGGTAATATTGCCAAAGTTCGGTATTATATTTAAATATGACGCAATCGAAAAATTTCAATATTTAATACATATAATATTATTTTTCGCTGAATAACATGCACATATTTGCATAATTGCACATTGTGTTCGATCTGAGGACATGACTTAACCATAACCCTCACACACAATACCCAAAGGTCATAATAATTATATGAGCGATGTTACGATTGAATAGTCAATGTTAGCATAATACGATAATACCGTGAGATAAAAAAAATTGTAATAACCTTGATTATGCAAAAACAAATAAACGTAATTGAAAATTCTCATTTTGGTAAATGTGCGTTTGGCTTAATAATATTTTCCGACGATTAAGTGTCGCGACTTTCATCAGCGTGAGAGCTTCGGCTTAAAAATGATGTGATTTTCCACATTTGTAACAGCAACGAGCTTTATTTAAATGTTGATACAATTCATCCGGGTTCGTATTCAAAGGCTTCACCGCCTAATCGGCTTCTGAATAAATACGCTTGTTTAATCCATTGCGAAAATAAATGCTATTGCAAACACACTAATGATCGTACTCTTGAAAAAATAGATAGAACTAGAAAAATATATACACAGGCTATAGAATAATAGAGCGGGACGGAGCCCATCTGGCACTTGCTCTTCTTTGCAACTATTGGGAGCAGACTTTCCAAAGGATAGTTTAAGGGAAACTCCAAGTAAATAAATGGAAAAACAAGTTGTTGTTGAAATCCATAGGGAAACGTGTAATAAGATAAACGATAAATTTCCCCGTGTCCCCAAAGGGTAAAAGCGTTTTAATCAATACAATCTCATACTAAATTTGATTCAGACGATTTGAGATTACGCAACGTATGCGATAGAAATAATAAAATAAATATATTCCGTAGAACGTAGTGAAAAATTTGCGTAATCGTGACAAATGTGTGTCTTTTTAATTTCAATTTTCGCTCGAATAATAATCACATATCTTCCACATAGTGGAGCTTTTGACGAAAAAAATGCTATTAAATATTTAAATTTCTATGACTGATTATTTCAAAGTGCTCAGCAAAAATCCGCTTTGAAACGAACCGCTGAATAATGAATTCGCATTTTAATCCGAAACTCGTTTAAAACATAATAATACGTGCAGATATTATTTTAAATTTCAATTAAATCGTATCCGGTGCGTCTGAAACGCCTGAAAAATAATCAGCGCTCAGATCATCGACACACGTTTTCTTTCATCTTCAATGAAATTTCACGAGGGGCTTATTTTTAAAGTAAATTAACTCAATTTACGATGTGATTTATACGACGTGTAAAAATCCAGTTACTTTATTATCGTACCGCGTTAACATATCCCAGATGATGATGTCTGATGGGAACAGAATATACAGATCCAATATCAGTCTTATCAAATCGGGACGAGTTTCTACACAAATCTTTAGAATGTCTATTATCTTTTGTATTCTGCTTCCATTTTCGTATTTGACAATAGGGAAATGCGCACAATACCCGCAATTTTACGCAAAAAACATATATATTTATCTTTAAATATATTTTTTTATTAGATTTATGCATATAAGCTAAATCTCAAATTACAACGTGCAGTATGAGAATGATAAAATAGTTTGTTCCAGATATTTTTATAGCGCGAAACATGATATTGTGCAATCAATTTATTATTTATGGCAAAATATAATTTTATCACGCCACGCCCATGTTTTCAGATCCGATGTCTAGTCATTATATAAAACCGAGTATCAATTATGTCGCAAAATGACTTTCGTACACAAAATTATCTTTGTTTCGTTGCCGTCGTCCTGTGCCCAAATGGACTACAAATTAAATTATGGCATCCATTGTTTGGGTTATATGGAAAAGAAGGATCACGCTTAATTAAATTAACAATTACGAATCAAGTTTAATGCTGTTGGAAGATATTTCGAAATTCGCGCGCTACGCCATTTTAACCTTTGGCAATATTATTATTAAGAGGATCCGACAAAACTTCAGTGCTAAGGGGAATTATGCGCGAGTTTTCCTTTTCATTAAAATGTCGTTAGAATAAACACGATTTTGATATTAAAACAAACAACGTTATCTGAATCTAAACCACAAATATAGAAAATAATGCTAATTATAATGACAATGTTGATAATCGTATAAAAAATGCGATTCATTAACAATTGTTTTCTATTACAAAATACAAATTAAAATATTATATAAATTTATATACCAATTTCTTATTTAAATTAATAATATGATTTATCCAGAATTTTCACTAAAAAAATACGTTCGGAATTCGACTATATTTATTATTGAAGCCTACAAGATATACTGAATTTATTTGGAGAGTTTCGACGAAAATAGAACAAAAAAAATGAACGCATTACCAAACGTGAAAATAGCTAAATTATTAATACGTAATACGATCTTTATACGTTTCAGTTATTTATGCAGGACGAATTTTCATTGAAAATCTTTAAACCAGACTGATAAAATATCATTTTCATACGGCACGATCGCAAAACAGAAAAATTAATATAAATCGCATTAAATAGAACTCGAAAAATTAGAATAACTAGCAGACCTAGGTGGATAATTTAAGATACGAGTAAAGTAACATTTTATTTATTTATCTAATTGAATGATAATTTATATAAAATGTGTTTTTTTAATATTTTATTGAGAATATTTTGAACAGATACTGATAAAATTTAAAGGTATCGAATATTAATTTCAAAGACAAAGGGTGGCCATAAAAATATATTAGACATAGAATTTCTTTTCAGGTTCCTTGTCCGTAGGCGACCCACATGATATTGTTTTTTTTCATACATTAGTCGATTTTAGGTGAGCTGGAATAATTCCAGAGCTCCCAAACTGCCTCTGGCCCTTTCTTCTCACAACACCATATGTTTCCTTAATCATAATTAGTTTTAAAATTCGTTCCACTCTGTCTTATATTTTTGTCTAAAACACTGAATTAAAAATTCCTGTTCGAAATTAATATCTCGATTACTTGGGAGTTTTTTGTCAACTCTGTAAAATATTTACGGAGAAATTCCACTTTTTTTGGCAATAATGTGATTAGTAATAATCATCACAGAATTGAAAAATAATTGAGATTAAAACCTACCCTTAAATATTAACCCTTGAATGGCTAGAAAAATTTACATAATTATGTAACGTACGTGAATAAATTTACAAATGCAAAAAAGTAGATAAAACTCGAGTTTACTAACGAAACTTATGAGTTATTAGATAATACTATGAATGGAATGAACACATTTTTATCCAAATAGCTTTTAAACAAAGCACTTGTCGCTAACGTGTGCAATGAATTGACAATCGTCACACCTGTGTGACAACTGTCAATTGAAGAGTTAATAACAATAATAGGCTGTATTAACAAAATCATTTAAAAAATTCGAATTGATTGACTAGATATTGAGTATAATATTTAGTCACACCTGTGTGACTACAGGGATTGAAGAGTTAATAACAATACTAAGCTGTCTTAACAATATCATTAAAAAAATCTGAATTAATTGACTAGATATTGAGTTTAATATTTAAACCGAAATACTTGATTTGTTCAAACTGTCTTATTTTTTCTCAACTCAGTGAACGTAAAAGTTTTTTTTATTTAATATAAAAAAATGTGTAACTGATCAAATCATCTAAATGCTTCTTATTCATTGCCCCAATGAATACCTCTATTATTAAATTTGTAAAAAAAAATATAATAAGAGAATTTCATACTACTTAAATATTACTTAATAATTTAATATTATATAAAATTAAAATATAGCCAAGATGTCTTTCGAGATGAATGGGCGTAGTTTTTTTAAATAATTTATATGCGTTTCTCTTATCTTTCACATTTAATATCTTATCATTTTCAACGTTCAACAATCGTTTAGTTTAAGCAAACAGGTGCAATTTAAAGTAATGAACAGACCACCGTAAAAAAATTAAGATTATTTCATAAATTTATCAATCTCTATAAAAATAGCAAAATATTAGTAAACTCTCGAAATTTATATCGAAAAAAAATGCAGGAGACAAGTTTGACGATTATGGATGTTGTCGTAATTTATTTTTTTTAAATCCAATAATAAAGTGGTTCTTACTCTATAGTTACGCATGTCAAAATACGTCAGGGATAAGTGTATCAAGACAAAAATAAAAAAAATACGACAATCGATATTATAAGGCCGTGAAATTAAGAGAAAATAAAACACGAATATTATTAGCAGATATAAAATCAGAATTTGGAAGGACGTTTTCTTAATAAATGCCTAGGTTTTTGAACGTATATACATATCAATTTTTCACACATTAATGTTAGAATAATATGTAAATAAATTCGCAAATACATCAAAGTATTAAATGAAAAATAACGCTGAAAATAGGTAAGCGCTGTAAATCATAGCCTACGAAATACATAAACCAGACCCCGGTGTGAATTGAAGCAATAGCAAATGACCGGTGGACTAATAAAGGGGATAGTTCAATTTGCACAAGATTTGCTCGGACGGGGAATTGCTGAACAGTATACAGCATCAGCTGAAATGGAATTGCTTAACATTTGCATGGTGGCACGTGCATAGATTACAACACGATATTATCGGATCGCCACAACATGCCCGATGATAAAATCGTAAAATTGCATTTTACGACTATAAAATGCAATTTTCTGATATGGACAGAGCGCCGTTTCAGAACCATCAATCAATATGATAACTATGAGGCTATAATGAAAAGGCAAAGCCGTTTTGTAATACGAGAAAAAAAATATTCAATACTGCGCGCATGAAAACATTGCTTGACCCATTTTCTTCATATGCATTTTTTTTTTTTTTAATTTTATCGATTTATAAAATTTAATTTAGCGGTACGTCGTTCACATTTACAACAGTTGAACGTTTGGTAATGTCAGTTGATTTATTACCCACGAAGAGCCATAAATCAAGGACTGCGATAAATAATTAATTTCACTAAAAAGTTTATTCGCTTAAAAAATACATAAATAATCTGATTCGACCGCCGCATGATTTTCTTCGGCGATTTTTTTCTTATTAAATATATTTTTAATAATTAACCATGATTTATATGGCGTACCTGTTAGAGCTTAGCACGGCTTGTTGAATATTTTTGCACGAAATTCATCTGAAACACACTAATCACACCATAATACCACGATATTTAATTTATTGATTTTTTCCTCTCCGAAATTTATTGCGAATTGTTTGTTAAAATCACTGAATTGTGCGTCTATATAAAAAAGTTTGTTGCTAGTTTTTTTCTTAAACACACTCTGAATACCAATAAATTGAAGAAACTTGGCACTGGAATAAAATATCTACGTGCCGAAATTTTTTTTATCGATAATGAAAATAAAAAGAATCGAGTCTATGAGAATAGACGACATAATGAGGGCGAAACTTCGTCCGCAAACAATTCGACGACGAAACTAGGCTAATTATTATTCGCGAATTCTGCAAAATATTTTTCAGCGCAATAAATAATAAATTTTATTCGGTGCGATCGTAGAGTTTTCAACTGCGAGAGCGACGCGAGCGTCCGCCACCGACGCTTAGTGACTACTGAGCGTTGTAACCTCGTAGACCCAACAAATTTTCTCTATGCGATATAAAATTTTCTCAACGGAAAAACAAAGAAAAATCATCGCAAACTCGCATTAATCAGAAACACATTTAAATATTCAAATAATTCGAATAAAATCAAATTTTATTCATTGAATTAATTACGTTCAAGGCTAAGAAAAATATTTTTAATGTAAAATTGGCAAGCGACAATTATTCATACACCCATCAAATTATTTTCATCACGTCTTCATAATTCAGACGACGGAAAATCAATATCGCTCATAATTATATTCGCAACTTTTTTACTGTAAAAATGCATGCAGTTTAATTTTTTCACGGCAATATGCAAATCGATGTCATCCAGAACGTGTCACAAATGTTAAGCGTCACAAAATAAATTGGTTTGGTCGTAAAAGGAGCCGTACCGCAAATACTCGAAGCGTTTACACGCGAAATTGCAGACGACACTCCAATGATTCGTCCAATAAACGATAACCAAGTGCAAGGACGTTTCAGGAATATTCAATCGAGGATAAATCACAATATATAATAATATGCTTTATCCAATGGGTGTTGTTAAATTTTATAGTTGACCCTAATAAAATTAACGAGGATGCCAATGAATTGCAACAGTCCTCTAACTTTGCACGCGGTGGTTCAAGAAGTTTGCATTGTTCTTGTTCTTAATTAGAGTTACCAAAGCAGATAATAATGATAGCTTCTTGCAAGTTCTAAGGCCTTACGAAAACCAATCTATTTACCAGCACCGAGCTCAGATCTTTGCACATATAAACACACAGTAAATATTAACAATTAATTTTATTATAAAAAATAAATAAAAAAATGTATTGACATCAATCAGAATGGGGACGAAGATTGATAGAATGTCAAAAGCCAAAAATTGGAATTAAAAAATCACGTGGAATTTTATTAAAAACAAAAAATCCATAAAATTAAGAGGAATCATTCATAAGAAGAACGTAAAACATATAGAAAACTGAACAAACATGTACAAAAAAGTTACCTTCGTATATTGATCATGAATTTCTATTTATTGCTAGTTATTTTGAAATATTTTTTTAAATATTATTTATAAATATATTTTTAAATTATATGATTCTATCTCCAATACAAAAGAATTTACAGATTTTTTGCAGGAGAATCATGATTCACCATACTGTGCGTCAAGATAAAGCAATTAAAATTAAGAGTATATCTTTAAAAATAGAAGGTCACAAACAAAATTAAATTGAAAGACTGATTCCCATAAGTTAGATTTCTCTCTAGAGATTATAAAACAAAGTCAAGACAGTATTTATATCAATTATTAAAAGAACTGCGGTAAGAAGGCCAAACGTTTCTATGCGAAATATGCAATAAAATCTGGGTTCCTGGAAAATGGCCATACACATCATAAATCAACGACTAAAACACCGCTCTGGTTTGCAAATACCTCAAGAGCATGCTTCGTAAGAGTAAAAGGAACCCTAGAGAAAATTCTCAATATCCGTCAAGTCATAGATTAAAACTAAGAGTTCAACATACCGGTAGTGATGGGTTTCATAGCCTATAAAAAGGCGTTTGATTGCGTGACTTGGAATTGTTTGTGAAAGGTGCTAGAAGAATTCTCATTTTTTTTCCAGAGAACTCTTAAGAAATATTTTAGTACTTTCATTAAGTTAAAATAAAGAAAAAAAATTTTTTTTCATAAAAATAATAACGTAAAAATTTGCTCTTGGATAGACCTTTCTAAATTGATGTGCAATAAATATACAAACTCAGGGAAAAAATCAGAAAAATAAAATAAAATAGGTAAATAAATTAGAAACATTATTAAAAGGCAAAAAAAAGGATAAGGATTACATAAATAAAAATAAAAATTAAATTTTACAACAAATTAAAAATATATAAATGAGCTACCCATTTGTGTACGTTTTTTGGTTATAAAATCATTTTCAATTGAAAATTGCGTCCATTTTCCGTAGAAATAGGTTTCTACGGAAAATGGACGTCGTATTCTTTTAACCTGTTTGTTATTAATAAATTTAATTGTTCTTCGAGAGATATTCCACTGGTTCAAAATTATATTATAGATTTATGAAAATATAATCATTTTGATATGGAATGAATTCTTCATATAATAAAATATAAAATATATGAAATAATAAAAGGATTTTATGATTATTTTATTTTTCGAAAATTCTAGAGATTCGAGCAGAAGCACTAGTCATAAAAGCTTTTAGAGCTCAAAGAAGTGAGATAGCGCTCACTCTCCCCAGACCTATTTAACTTATACGGCGAATGTATTATGAGAAAACCACTGGGAGGGTAGATTTAAAATAGCGGATAAACGTATTTAAAATCTAAGATATGCGAACGATACTTCCGAAATGTTCAAAAGAGTTGTCTGTGCAAGTAAAAAACTAGGTCTTGAGATAAATATTACTAAAATCAAGCTAATGATAGTCGATATAAGTAATTAGCTATCAAGATCTGTTAATCTTTCGGATCTGGAGAGGGTTGAAGAATTTTTATATTACGAATCTATACTTACGAGAAACGGAATTTGTGAGTCTGAAAAAAAAAGCATATAGGGATGGCTAAAAATGCAATGTCAAAGCTATCGACAATTTGAAAAAAACAGAGGGATATCCAATAAGAAAAAAAACGTCCAATGCAGGGTGTGATATTCCCATTTTTTACTTACAGCATAGAAACTTGGACCATAAAAGAGAATATAAAAAAAAATGACTGATTGCTGAAAGAAATGGGGAACGATAGAGATGACCGACTTTCTATTGCATATCTCAAAAGGATTATTCGTTACTTTAGACATTTAGCTAGAAGATACGATAACCTGGAGAAGGTCGTCACGCTTGAAAACATTTAAGGACCCAGGAGATGGGTCAGGGTTGTACTATCCGCCATACTGACCAAGTGAAGATGCGATTCTGTAGAAGTTTATCATAATAAAACAAAGTATTATTTTCTGTGTTATTTAATTTTTAATCGAATAATATAAACGTCACACGCATAACTACATAAATTAAATATATCGTCAATATGTATAAAATAATTCAATCAAATCAATAAAAAATAAATTTCGATACTTTTGGTTCAGTTATTGTATCGACCGAGAGAATGTCTGTACGGGCGCAACATGTTCGGCAGCCTCGGTGTCGGTTGGACCACGGTCGGTATCGATGGCACTGCGATAGGTATCGGCTGCATCATCTGATACATCACGGGGGGAGGAGATAACGTCGAATTTGACGATGCCGAAGACGTAGACGATTCCGGCGTCGAGGAAGACGTCGAAGACGAGTTCGTCGATGTTGTATAATGTTGCGACCCCGGCGATGATACATTCGAGGACGCTTGTGCAGAAGATCCTGCCGGTGTGTTTGACGATGATGACGACGAGGACGATGACGACGACGACGTAGACGACAACGACGATGACGTCAAATGCCAGTGATTGTTAAAGAAATATTTCATAGATCTGTCCTCGGAATCTATCGTATTCCCGTATCCCAACAACATGTTATTCTGATTCTGCACATTATTGCACAAAGATTTACATTTAGCGAAAAACGCATCTGTCATCTGAAACAAATCGAATATTTCAATACACACTTAGATAAGATATACATTTTTTACAATACCTTACGATAAAAAATTCTAAAATCACTAAAATTCTGCCATAACTTATCAATCATACTTTATATTCGAAAATAATTAAACCGCTCTTGCTACGACGAGAGCAAAGACTGACTAATAAAATTTAAATAATTGTTGCAACTATACATAATTAATTATTGCAACAATTATTATATTAGCGTCTTAATTTTATACATGTGATATAATATATTTTGATTAGGACTACATTCATTTTTGATCCAATTATTTCGCATAAAGTTCAGATCCTTTAATATTCGTTATAAACTTCGTATAACAGGGATATCGGATATTTTTTCTCAAACACGTGTTTTGAAAATTTAACATTTTTCAATACGCCAATCTTCTATTTTCCCCTTGTATAAAACGTCTATTATCATAATATGCTTTGTGAAAAATAAACATAATAAATATTTATGATAGACATTGTTCTGTTCCAGCGCAGAGACCACAGCCCAGATTTTGGATAAATAAATGGCAAACCGAACACAATATTCACGGCCTTATGGAACCAGGGACGTGGAATGGATATAAAAATAAATAAAATAAAATAAAAACATTTTCTATATATATATATTAATATTTTTTGCATCAACAATCAATCAGCTACTTGTATCTCAGTAGAGCAATCAATCAATGTTACTATAAGTCACAATATTTTTTTTTATAATTTCCGTATAGGGAAAAGCGATAAGAAATGTCGTTTTATTTCGACAATGAAAAATATATAAATTACTTTGAAAACATTTTAAGGAAGAAAATAAGTAATGATCAATGTTATATTAATATTATTTATTATAAAATATTCGTGGGGTGTGAAGTTCATATTTTTACTTATGTTAGTACAAGTATCCCTGGCGTATCTTGACATTGGTAGACATATTAATGCCTACTTTATTTTTGTGTTTTAATGTCAACGATGATTTTTTTTACTTTTTGAAAACATTTTTCTCCTAAAACAACAGCGTTATGCTGCTTTAGCCTCCGTATTCACCACACATGGTACCCAGTAAATTTTCACTATCCTCTAAGATGAAAAAATAAATAAAAGATGATGTTTTGTTTACATTGAGAAGATTTAAAACCAGTGACGACTAATGATTAAAATATTTGGGGGTGCTGAGAAAAATCAAAAGTTAAAAAAAAGTATAATTCTAATGTAAGTCGCAGCGCGCCACAGCGCTTTGCAACGAGATCATTCCCCTTACCCCGCTGCCGCCCCGCATCCATCCAATACACGACGCTGAT